>JAARMF010001046.1:28054-50942 GCA_022844705.1 Toxascaris leonina | reverse complement strand
CCCCCAAAAAAAAAAAAAACTAACAGGATCATTAATGGATAACATTCCATTATATCTGTGAGCAAAGAGATGCTGCAGCGCAAAGACAGCAGCGCAATCAGCCGCTGTTCGATCTGTAATTTTGATCTTTCTCAGTGTTTCAGCACTAGAAAGAACACATTAACTGAACAACGCGTGAATAGCACGCCTATTGGCATCCAGTCTTCGTGGAAAACTGTTCCACTGTCTTTAGTTGTCCCTTTCTCCCTCCCCTCGCTCCGCCTGTTCCTATTGCCCTTATCTACCTTGAGTCCACGATAGTTCAAGAAATGTGTTGTACCTCATTGCTTCTATCAAAGAGTCGTCTTATTACACCAGCAAACCTTTCAAAGAATCAGCCATGCACAAATCCTGCTTCTTTCAAGTGAAAAAACAGTTCCAGTAATGTGGTTTTGAATGTCTGAAAAAACGACGAATATAAACAGGGATATTTTTGAAGTTGAAGTGAGAACTTGAAAATTGCACTGCATGTAAAAGTCAAGTGCATCATTTACCTCCACTTAGTTAATGCTCGAAAATGGATCTGAATATTAGTAAAAAAGAAAAGAATGTATGGAAATAAATGCTCTTTGACGTAGCGTTGAGGATAAGGAAGTTGCAACATGCAACGAAAACGAGCGCCGACCAGTGCTGAAGAGCAGCGACGGTTGCTAAGGAAAATCGGGGTCTCTTCAAGACCGCCTCGAGCGCACATATGTATGCCTAATTACCATCAAACAACTATGCGTTGTCATCGAAACATGCGATTTTCTATTTGCAGCGAGAGAAAATTCTGATTCCTTAGTGGATGACCATTTTCAGTTACGAGATTGTAAACAATAGAGTACTCAAGAGGGTCGTTGCGGCTTTTTAATTTGGCGCAACTGTCAAATTTACATGACGCGCAATAGTGCTTCATGTGGTACAATCTCACAGTGGATAAATGAGGCGGACATTTCATAGATTGACGCCGCTGCTTTACCTATAAGGTGGGGGAGAAACGCACTCCAGCCTTCACTTCAGTCTGAGCTCTGGAGAGCATTGACAAATGCGCCAGTCCTCGTATCACACAGTTTCATACAAAATGAGCAATGATTACTCTTGTAAAAAGTTTGCTTGTTGCACAAAAAACTGCAGCATTTTTTCTCTTAGATAAATATTTTGCTGTAGTTTCGAAGTGATCTCAATGTTCGGATCATTCGATCACACAAACAACAACAGTCCAATTGAAATGAAGTTCAATGAGAGTAAAACCACGAAGTCTCTGCAATCTTGCCTATTCTAGTAATTTGAAATCGATGCCGAAGTTATTAGGAGTATTGGTGGGAACGAAGGATGCAGGGAAAGAGCGCCATGAGATTTCCACAGGAAAGAAAAACAATTTATTGAGGCCACGGTCAACGGCCGGAACCTGAACGCTTTGTTTCCTCAACTGAAAAAAATCTGCAGCTATTCAAACATGACTAAGTCAGAACATTCTGCGGACCCAACATTCTCGTTCTGGAGAGAATTGGCTTATCTCTTCCATACAGAAGTAGCAACCATCAAGAAAAATATGCGCAACTGGAACTACCACGCCGCGTTCTATCGGAATAAGGTTAGAATGTGCGTTAGCCCCCATATCCCTTGGGCTTTTATATACTCAATCTGCGGGTATTTACGCACTTGCTCTACATACACGTGTGTAGAAAACAATTAACTGCTATCGTTGTATGGGAACACATGAGCTACATGAATATATACGAATTAATTAAACATTTCAGAAAACTCGAATTCTATATGTGGATGAAATAGCACAAAAATTCGTTTCGCTGTACTCGTTAGTAGATGGAATCCACTTTATTATTTTTCCAAGAAACACATCAAATGATTTGTTCATATTTTAAAATGCACTGGATGCATCAAAAAAGGATGATATAATGTTCTTTTAAGAGATCTGACACTTCTGGAATGTCTTTCAAAAAAACGTAGATCGTTATATACACGAAATATAATTCAGAATCATTTGAAAGCTTTGAAGCTTTCAGTGGCATAGCAAACCTTTTACTGCAAAGCAAAAAAAAAAAGTTTGCTTAGGTTAAACTCCAGAAGAAAACTCTTATTCCGAAGAGAATTCTTGGAAAAATGCTTTCGCCAGAAAAAAAAAATGAAACCGTATCTACTGTCGCGACAAAATGATTTTCGACGAATTCGCTTGGGCAATCTATGAGTTCGGCGCAGGAAAAAAACCTATGTTTTCTGTCGACGTATAGACGACAATTAGGCATTGAAAACATCATGTTCCAATTAAAAACCATAATTCGTCAAAAAAAAGACAGACTGAAATAGAAAGGGATCAAACAATTTCATCAATAAAATTGTGCATTTCATTTTTAGCGCCACAATAGGTTTGCTCTCGAGTTTGTAGCAATCGGCGGAATTGATGTTTTTGTTCAACTGGTAAGATTTTCCAAGTGCTACGAAAATAAATCGCGCTGAAAGCATTTTCTTTCAACTTTTTACAATTCCCTCCATGTTTTATCTCATCTGCTATTATCACCTATGAAAATTCACACCTCAACGATTAGGATGTTTACTCCATAAAATTATTACTTAATCAACGTGCTCAGTAAATATTTGCTCTGAAAGTGAAACTTGTCGAATATTTCCATAGAAATTCAATCGCCAACGGTATTCGTGGAGCACTGAAAAATTCCAACAAGTTTATGAATTATTTAGAAAAATCAAAGAAGCATATTACAAGAAGTGAATGTCTTTGTTGCGTTGTAATGTTCAGTACGTAGTAAACAATACCGAAATTCAATATGCAAGAAGGCATTCAACGCATTCTTTACGAGTTATTTATATGAAATATCAAATTTGTCCGACTGATTTAATGCCGCCATAGGTGAATTTTTTTTGTGCAAGAATATCCCTTACTCATTTTTCCTCCCCATCAGAAGACTCCCGAAATTGCACCCCTCCATTCGAATCACCATTCAAGGATGTTCACCGACAATTGTCACTTTTGGGTAGCCTTTGTCACTATTTACGGTAATTTGTTGGCTCCATGTAAGAAGGATTTTTGCACAGAATGCTATCTCCCCGACGGATTACTAACTTCATTAACGTTCTTTCCCAAGGAATTCCCATGTTTAATTCAATTCTCGTCCGAGAGATTTAAGTGAAATTTTAAATTGCAAATACTGCCAGTGTTTGCAGAAGAATTGCCATTAGAACCCATAATAAGTTATGTTTGAAAACAAAATGTGGACAGGTGATTATATAGAAACTGGAAATGAAATCTCAGAACGGAAAAGAAGTGGATGAAGACAACGGTATTTATTGAAGATACGAACGATTGCAAAGGTAATGAGGGCACAAAGAGTATTAGCAGCTGTTATTATTCGCATAAAGATCCAAAAATCGGGCTTTTCGATTCAAAGCACTGAGTGCTTTGTTTTCCTTGTTTAGGCAAAAATGAGTTCCAACGAGTGGGTGGGGGAAAGGATTAACATATGCGATGCAGCAGCTTTGATTTTTATGCATGCAATTTAGCACTGCCACGAAGTGGACGCTGAACGATGAAACAATTTGCATGAGTGGCTGCCGAACATCATCTGGGTGGAAAACCGCTGATAGGTACAACCGTGACTTATCGATGTACTTTTTACATATTTTCTCATGTTTTTGGTGCTTGTTCCAATCCACTTCCTCCACTTCTTCTTTCATTCCTTTCCAATCATTTTCCGACCATTTGCTCCACTTGGCTCTTTCGCTTCCTTCTGCACATATATTTGCATCTGCAAATCACATGGCGTCTCTTGTTCGGAGAGGCTTCGATGGGCTTCGTTCCACCCTATTATTTCATCTAGTAGGCAAGAATGCGGTGGCCACATTCTCACCACCCCCAGCATTTCTATTGTAATTTTAATAAGTGACTATTTTGAACATTCTGCATTACGCGTTTCCTTGCCGCTGCGACTAGAGATCGTGTACTCAGATATAAACCCCTCATCTGATGATACTATGTTCTTCAACATGGCTGTTGCTGCCTGAAAATTGCCGAACCCCCTTTCTGCTTCATATCCTTCTATTTTCTTACGGCCTTTATCTCAACCACGATCGGCCTCAATTTATCTCTTGCGTGTTCCGTGGGATTTAGTCGTTTTCCAACTATTTTCAAGCACCCGGATCCTGCAACGGTTTTTCGCGGATACGGTAATTGGTCCATCGGTCTTCGTTCGTTCCCGAATCTGGTCCTGCGCCTGGAATTCGTTCTTAAAGATCGCGATGATCTTTAGCCTTCGCGCCGATCGTGGTTGAGAGTGGTGCTGAACATTTTCGCACAATTTGGTTGGTACAGTCTTTCCTGCTAAGGAGGTTAATCTTACGCAGACTTGCTTATTCATGGTGGCGTGCTGGCTGCGATTATTAAAAGTGCTTTGCGTTAGCGCTGACTCGGGAATATAAGATGCAGGAAGTTAGCCCACTAAGAATCTTGTCCACAAGCGTATATCCTGCAATAATTTCTTGAAGGATGTAATGTGATGTTTTTGTTTCCTGCTGCATAACCTGGATTTGAACATCGAGTAAGTAATACACGTTTCTCTTCGTTTGTTTGTTTACAACGTAGAGACCTCATATTGATACCTTCTTGCGGCTACCGGTCTAGAAAACGCACGTCGGGAAGGCCAAGAAGTCTCGAAGGTGACGTGTATTTATTCTCACCACTCTTACAGATTGAACAGATCTTTGTGGTTAGCGATGAATTTCTACTGTGATATTCGGCATACTAGGCTAGTGCAATCAACTTTGAAAGGGAGGGTGATAAAGGAGTGTGAAGTGACCTCGGCAGTGAGTATGACCGTGCATCGGTTCGAAACAGGGAGGCTTCGTTCTCCGCGGTGACTTAAATCCTTTCTTCGAGACGATTAGTTCGCCGTATGTGTTTTTGTCGGTGTGGCCAAATCAAGCATTCTCTGCTGTTCTGTTGTCGCTGCTTTTACTTCTAGCCATCGCATATTTCCAGTCTTACAACATGAGTATTTTCCTTTGTTTGCAGTTGGGCTTTAACTGCTTGCTGCATCAGCTTCTCCCTCCCCATTAGGTCATAACCAATCGAGCGACAACCTGGCAGCGAGTGCACGTTACGCACGAAGGGCAAGGTCCCCCATCGCGCCCCACTTTTCAGTCTCTCATTGACGAGGTTTCCTTCCTGCTGTGTCACGCCTCTGCCATTTTAGCTAAAAAGTGTCACCGTCGGAACACCCCCATGTCTGTTCTATCTCTGCAGATAACGAACTGGAGCATTCTGTTGCGCAGCCCTCGATTTCGAAAAACAACGGCAGTTTGTAACTAATCATAACGTACCAATGAGCATTATGTATGGATCTTTAACGAAGTCATCACCGTTAAGGAGTTCCATTCCTGTATTACTCACATTCATGTCCTGAGTGAGGTGTTCCCCATTCAGGGTGTTGAATAACGAGACGTAACCTAACCACCCGTAAAAGGTTCAGGAAGAAAGGTTGAATCTACCCACGCCTTTGCGCCTACTTTCATCTTTTCAACTCCACTTTTTCTCCATCCTTAACACGAATGTAGAATAATTGCTACAGTCCGGCTGGGATATTACGAAGCAGAAATTGTGATCTCGATCTTTCTGCAAACNTGTGATCTCGGTCTTTCTGCAAAGGGAATGGTGAGGGATCTAGGTGTTCATATGAGTTCCGACCTTAATTGGCATAATCACTGTGTTGAAGTTTCGCGGAGGGCTGCTCAAGTTGCAAATTGTTTTCTGTGTGCTGTACAATACAGTTGCGTAGAAAATTATCGGAAAGCCTTCGTTGCTTCCTGTCGCCCCATCTCAGAATAATGTACTCAGGTCTGGTTCTCACCTGTGAAAAAAGGATATCGAAATGATTGAAAGAGTCCAATAGCGCTTTACTAAAACAGATTTTAGGAAAGCTTTTCTTGGACCGTTCCAGCCAGCGACTTCGCATTTTTGATTTGAAACCTTTGTCGCACCGTAGAGCGCAGTTCGGTTTGGATTTACGTAACAAAATCGTTGGAGGTTTTTCGGGAATTCCGTTCGAGAGTATTTTCTCTTTTGAAAAGTTTGCATTGCGCTCGTGGCCTCACCCTCTGCAGCGATGTGCGCAACGAATCAAGCAAAACAACGAATCGAACTGATGTGCTCAATTCTTTTGCGATTAGTGTTGTTCCTATATGGAATCCTCCACCATATGATGTTGCCGGCAATAATTTATTATCAAATGTCCATTTTGCATTCCTCATGTATGTTGCTTGTGATCTGTGCTCATTCTCCTCATCAATCTCTATGGTTTTTCAAACGTATGGGTATGTGCAGTATTTGTACCCAAGCATATATTGTGACTCCTATGTATAGTTGTTTTGTTGGACTTGTAATGCCAAGCTTTCTTTATTGTAAATAAAGATGTTTACGTAAATTACAACAGTGCAGGTTTTGTTGGTTGTGTTAAGGCTTTGCTCTTAAGGGCGCGTTCATATTCATTTGCAGTGCGCATTCCAAGTGCTCAACCCCACAGCTGTAGTGACGTGGCCAGTTGTTTGCTATGGCTTGTTCTGGATTTGATTTCTTTGCAGTTTTGATTTTGTCGTGTTCTCGAGTTCTATTTTCCATGAGGTCAAGTTTGACAGGTGCCGTTTATTTCGTGATATGAAGAACTGAGAGTTCCTGTCAGTATACAGGATCGGAACTTTGCGGATGAAATTTTCAGGTGCTTTCAGTGTTTAAGATTGCGGGCAAACTGTTGGTAGAAAAATTACAGCACAACTGTAGTCTTTTCCGCTATTGATGGATTTGCTCTTGCCCGTGAATTCCAATTATCGTTATAACATGTAATCGTTGAATCCAGACCGCTTGTTATCTAACAGCATCTGTTGCCAGTTGCATGCGTTTTAATCGTCTGGTTGTTGATTTTTGGTCGTGACATCTAGAAAAAAAAAGTTTTATTCAAGCTAGTGATCAGTGCTTTCGCTTTACTGACGGATCAACATGGTGCCGACACCAAGTCTCATGGAAGAGGCGAGGGAGGGAAGTTACGGCTTCGTTTACGGAGTCTCCGGTCCCGGTAAGTGAATCTTTCATCAATTCTCATTTGTTCCGTATGTAGTTATTGCATTTTTTGTGGTCAGGATGGTCTTGCCGACGCGATCGGGAAAGGTTAGTCTGAATTTATCCCTCACTTTGGAAACTGGTTTGAAACAGAGAGCAAAAGCAAGAGCCAGATACTACTGCCTCTACAGCCTTGCTGTAAAAACTGGAGAAACTGTGACGCTGTGTCGATGAACGTAGGTGGAAGATTGGATTGAAACTGTGGGAGGTGGTTATAGCTGCGTTATCGTGCATGTGGTTATTATTGCTTTAGAGTGGCTTCAGGTAAAGAATCAGGTGTCTAGGAAGCCGTTTGGTGGGATGCATGTTTATTATGATGTAGGCAGCAGTGTCAGAATTGGGATGTTCGTCACTTTTGATTTATGTCACTGCAAACTTATTGAGGGAAACGTACTTGCTTGCGCTGTCCGCATCGTCCGATATCAAAATTTCTAGGTGTAATTATTTGGGTCGTGCACCCACCAATCACGACGAAGCATTTCTTAGAAGGCTTTGTTTGCAGCAAATCGTATTTTTTCTTCCCCAGGTAAGTTCATAATCTCTGAAATTTCAAGCTTTGTCTTAGTTTCTCCACCGTCCTAGTTTTAAATCCTTCTGCAGTTTCATGTAGGGTTGATGTATCCGTTGGATAATGAGTTTGCAAAGAAGATGCACTTCCAAACCGCTTTAGAGGGGATTTGCGGGATGTGAGAGGAAGAGCGTAGTTATTACGCCATTTGATCCCATAAAGTATATGTGCTTGTGGGCTGCTGCCTAGAGGTTTATTAAACGTTGACGGTATTATCTGAACGAGAAAACAGTTTATTTTATCAAATTGGTATTGAATTTTGTGTCGCCTGAATAATGAATGAAGGATATAAGGAAAAGTCGAAGATTCGTAAATAATGATGGCTGTCCACTCACGAATGGAAATGTAATGCAGTGTTAGAAAGGGGCGCATTACCAAGTGATATAAATGCAGCAATCGAAGAAACTGCACGAAAAATCATGACATTTTTTCGAAAGTTTCTAGGTACGCTTATATGAATGGCCTCTTCAGTATTTATGATAGCATGTAAGATGCCCATAGTGGAATAAGTTGAAAAGGTATGTCGACTATCTCATTAAAGCGAAGTTAGCTTTAGTAGAAGGATCAGTCGATGGTCGGAAAGCAACATGCTTCAATTCATTCTCAAGTTCAGTATTTCAGTAGAAAGTTGAATGCCAGATCAATTATTGTTCCCGCTTCATGCCAACTTATTCTAGTGGATGTATAGAATATGATATTATTTCTTCTGTGCGATCTAATTTTCAAACGCGAAATGAGTGAGGTACTAATGAGGTTTTCCTTTTCAGCGGGAGGAAAGTCACTTGCTACTTCGCCGCGGATTAGTCCTTTCCCCTACATTTGGCATTCTAGGCTTCGTCATTATAATGTTTCATCCTTTGCAAACTTTCTATTATTTCAGTAGTAACTGCTGAGAAAATGGCTGGTTCGGCGATGTATGAGTTGGTGCGAGTCGGTCACTCCGAATTGGTGGGAGAGATCATTCGCTTGGAAGGAGATTTCGCCACCATTCAAGTTTACGAAGAAACATGTTTGTTTCACTGTGTTGCACAGTGCATCTTTACTATGATGCCTCACGATCTGCATCTTCCGAATGCGTTAAGCCACGCGGGTGGTTGAATTTATCTTACCTTGTGTTGTATCTACAAAAAGCGAACGTCATTTGTTATCTTTCTGACTTGTTGTCTTTATGCTAGCAGTTGTATCGAAGTCTTATAGAAAAGATGTGAGACCATACTACGCAAATGGTTAAAATCTCAATCTTTTCGCCCTGCTCTTTCTTCTGTAGGATTTTTAAGTGCTGGTGCTTCGAGTTTTCATCGGAATAAGGAACACACTTGAGTGCAGCTAAGTTCGCACAGGTGTTCGTTTAGTGCTTACATGCGCAAATTTTTTTCCTGGGCCGTAACGAGGCCCCAATCTGATAATCCTGCACTAATCGCTGTCTCACCAATAACCGCAATGCGTTGTCCTCAATCAAAACGAACTAACGGAAAATCTTGACCCAGCGAGAACTACACATGGGTGCTTATCCTTATTCGTGATCTGTCATGTTTTTCTCTTCCGACGGCGATGGTTGCACTAGAGAAAGGCGCTTTTCGACGTCGGCGATTCGGCATCATAAATGCCGCACACTGGGCGCAGCAATTCAAGTGCATCCTTCTTGCTGCACGGAATCTCATCCTTCCCTTCATCTAAGACAAAGTTGATCTGTACATGTGTGGTCGAAGTGGACCGTTTTCCAAACGTTAGCTGGGTCAGACATAATTTTTGTCGATATAGTTTATGTGTTCGGACACTTGAGGGCTTTCAGCTGCTGTGACGATTGGTGATCCCGTTCTTCGGACTGGAAAGCCACTTTCCGTGGAGCTTGGACCAGGTATTATGGGCTCTATTTTCGATGGTATCCAGCGACCACTGAAAGGCATTGCCGATCTCACGGAGTCCATCTATATCCCAAAAGGTTTGCTTCATTATGTCAACTTTGAGCTGGATGCGTGGCTAGGATGAAAGGTGTTCGGTTTCTATCACTCCTTATTAGGCAAAAGTCTCACATATGGCTGCCAAATGGCTCCCATTTCTGGCCATTTGTCGGAAGTGGCCCCACTGCAGTACCTTCTATGACAGAAACGATCTAGTTGCCGTGGGCGTTATGACCGTTAAATATGACAACATTCTGCATTGTCTGGAAAGTAGATGGGATTAGCTTGTGCCGTTTAGAGTTGCAGAAAGCTTGTTTTATAACTCTTCTGTCTCCTCTCAGTGGCCGGTGGAAATTGCTGAAACTTATAGATTCTGTATGGTGGCGTAAGCCATGTGATGCAAACGGCCAAATTGCATGTCAGGACTAGGTTGCATTGATTATTTTGCTTTCAGGAATTAACGTGAACGCGCTTTCTAGAGATGCCAGATGGGATTTTCAACCGAATAAGAACCTCCACATTGGTGACCACGTCACCGGTGGCGATATTGTCGGCATGTTTCACATTGTTCCGCAGCTGACGTTTCTGTTTTGAAGAGAAATATTTGCATATTTGCATGACGACGTTTGAAAATAGTTTCCCCAGAAAATATAGTTTTGTAACTCCGTTTTCTCAGTTCTTTGGAAAAGGTTTTTTTTTTTCGGATGTGTGAAATAGCGAACAACTGGTAAAGCTGTATATAAGTCGTTCTGAACCTTGCTAGTTTTTTTCAGGTAGTGAAAAGGTAATTGAGTAATGAAATTTTGAGGGACTTGGTGTAGTTGAGGGGACTAATATTGGTTGATAATCTATGGTGTTCAGGAGTTGTGGAAGAGAACTTATTGATCAAACATCAAATTATGCTGCCTCCGCTATCGTGTGGCACGATCACCTACTTGGCTAGCACAGGGCAATATACAGTTAATGTAAGCGCTTTCATCAATTTTGCATTATGGCATTCATCGCGAATCAACACTTAGCGTTTAAAAGCACTGAATTCCTTGAAATTCTTCGAGTGTCGGGAGTTCGTTTTTATCGTTGCTGTTGTTCTTGAATGGAAGAATTTATTTTCGCGCTGATGACAGTTTAAATTCGTGTCGAATCACGGGGATATTTTCGGGTCTTCAAATTACAATGATGATTTGATTATTTTATAGTTACATCGTTTTCTTTGTCATACAGTATCCGTATGGTATTCAAACAACTTAGATCGCACAACTATTGTTGTTCTTACTTATTCAAGCGGTACGCTTCGTTAATGAACTACTTCGTGTATTGATGCTGTTCGCCGTAATTTATGTGCCCATTGTCTATGCGGCAGTTTTGGTTTTGTGGCTGGCTCAACGTTCAATAGTTCAAGGAGCCTTTTAACCAGTTGCCACTGAGTGCGATCGTTTTACAAAGTTCTTCTGTGTATCGCTCCATTGCTGTGGTACAGCTTAGTGTATAATTCCAGGATGTTGTTCTGGAAGTCGAATTTGCTGGTGAGAAGAGCAAGTTCACGATGCTTCAAGTGTGGCCAGTGCGTCAGCCGCGACCGTGTGCGGAGAAACTCGCCGCTAATCACCCACTCCTTTGTGGGCAGCGTGTTCTGGATGCTCTCTTTCCATGTGTCCAAGGTGGAACAACCGCTATTCCAGGTTGACCTTTTCACTGTACATTACTATATCTCGTTAAAGCGCTGTTTCTGTTACCGTAGTTTTTTTCGAACTTGTCTAAGAATTTTTATGTGATCGGTAGTATATTTAAGGGTTCTTGTCACACTTTCCCCATCCTCCCCCTCCCCAAGTAAAGGTTTGATCACATTGATCACATTGAACAGCTGTGATTTCATCGTTGTCTCCATCGATGCAGCTGGCAATTTTCCCATCTTTCTCGATCCTGAACTCTCCGCGTCTAAGCAGTGCCATGTAGAAGTCGAAACCCCATCTTATTGGCAGTCTGCCGCGTTCTTGCTTTCCATATTGCTGTGGCCAGTAGTACATCGCCTGGTGGCCGGCCTGCTGGCGACGTAGGTTTCGGTTATTCGGAGTTTCCTTCTCCTAGCCTTTCTTCTTCCACGAAGTACCTGCATGGCAGCAGGGGCTGCGATCTTTTTCGGCGGTTCGTACTCGCCGTGATGCGAAACCGTCATTGGGTATTGTAACCATTTCTTAAGTGTTGGCGCGCCACCGCCAACCCCAGTCAAAGGTTTGATAGTTTCTCAAATTGTCTATGGAAGCCATTATGCCACCTGAGATCATCAGCGCAGTGCTGCTGAAGAATTATTAAAGAGTGCGGGTTGTCGATTCATTTTATTTTTCTGACACACTGCTTTTTGTCAGAACTTGTGTTCATTGCAGGGGCGTTCGGTTGTGGTAAAACTGTCATTTCACAATCTCTCTCGAAGTTCTCGAACTCTGACGCAATCATTTATGTTGGTTGTGGCGAACGTGGCAATGAAATGTCGGAGGTTAAAATTTGTTACGATTTTCACCAGCGTACTTTGCTGAGAAGCCATCGTGTGAGGAAAGGAAGCATGCCAATGTTGACATATACAGAAGACTTATAGACGGATAAGCAAAACCACCTCCTGAACTCAGACATCTCTAATTTATTTTTCGTCAGGAAATTTTCAATGGGCTTTATTCACATCGAATTGCGAGATAGGGGCCCTCGATTGATTCGGCAATCTTTCAGTTCTTTTCCCTTTTTCCCTCCTCTGATGCGTTGCGCTCTCATCGGTTTATTTACCTCATTGAGAACGTTGATCTTTAAGTTGAACTTGATCGTTTTGTTTATGATTGATCTTTATTTGAATCACTCTTGAAAAAAATTGGTTCATCAAAATTGTTTACCTCTCTTTTTCACTTGTTCTGTTCGTTGCTGATCGGGTATGTGTCAAGTCCAACGGAAATTTCTTTCGTGTCGCACTCGAGTGCTGTTTTTAGTGATATTTGGCTAGGTGTTCCGGTCATTTCCGCAAAGTTTAGACACATGTATTGTGTAACAGCTTCTTGCGGATATTTTTTGCAGCAGTTGAAAAAGATAGCACCTTTGATGAGAATGCCGCTTCCTCTGCAATTCATCTGCGCAGAGGGTTTTAAAATCCGCTTTTTTCTGTCTCAGGGCATGTTGGCCCTTCCTTACGACGCATATGCAGGCCTTAGCGTAGAGAATCCTCCTTCCTGTGGAAACGTATAAGTGGAAACATGTCTATGTTGCATTCTTTTATTGCTTACGCTGGCAAATTATGAACGCCGAGTTAGTGTCAGTAGCTGGGCGTTGGTTGTTTACTGCATGGCATCTCAATATGAGAGTTGATGGATTCTCCGCAGTGTTTGAAGGATTGTTATTGAAAGTCATGCTACCTTTATAAGCTGCGACTTTGTTGTGTTTCCAAGTGGAAATTTGAAGAGTCCCCTACCGGTAAGGATTTGCTCTACCTTGCAGCCATGTTCATCTTGCAGCAATGAAGGGTAAATTAGTTCTTATGGAAAACGCTTAAACAACCTTCATCGTTATGTGCGGAAGTGTGAGCCTTATCCGGTAGAGAACAAGGCTTTTACATGTAATAAATGTAATATCGGAGCAGGTGTTGGTGCTGTCTCTTGATGCCTTTATAGATCTATAACATACTTATAAGAAATGAAGCCGTCAAAATTACTACCGCACACGAGGTGCTGGCATGCGCTTGCTAAGGTTTCTGTTAGATATTTGGTTTGAACATGGTTGGATTTTAGGTACTTCGAGATTTCCCCGAGCTAACGATGGAGGTGGATGGTGTAACAACGTCGATCATGAAGCGAACGGCACTAGTCGCCAATACATCGAATATGCCCGTGGCTGCTCGTGAGGCGTCCATCTACACGGGCATCACGCTCGCAGAATACTTCCGTGATATGGGCTTGAATGTTGCGATGATGGCCGACTCCACTTCTCGCTGGGCGGAAGCTCTTCGTGAGATCTCAGGTAAACGCCTGCACCTGTCACGTTTTTTTGTCCATGTTGATTTAATAAAGTGAGCACAACTTCGCTCAAGGAACGTGGAAATAGGCGTGGAAATGAAAATCAAAGTGCATATGAAATCAAGTGTGCCGGATGAAACAGTCGACTGTAAATTGGTCAGTTAAGATTTGGAAGCGAAAGGAAACGGTGGAAAGCGTTTGGACGTAGAACGGTAGGGTAGTAAAAGAAAATATAGCAAATACAATTTCGTTGAGAAGTGAGAGCAACTGCCGAAAGCAGCTATCCGAAGAGAGCTTTTTGCGGACGACGTTTGATTGTTTTCAAGCTCGATTCTTTTACAACTTTTGCGGAGAGGTCGCATTATTGCTTACAATTCTTTTTTCTTTATCTTTTCTATAGAGGGCTTCTCATTTCTGTTGCGCATATCGTTATAAAATTCAGGGCGTTTGGGAGAGATGCCTGCCGATTCAGGCTATCCAGCATACCTGGCCGCTCGACTTGCATCTTTCTATGAAAGAGCCGGTAAAGTGAAATGTCTCGGGAATCCGGCCCGCGAAGGATCGGTTACAATTGTGGGCGCGTTAGTGCATCTATTTCTACATCCTGGATTCAGGCGTTGTGCCGGATTTTCTTTTGGTGTTTTTGATCTTCAGAAATAAAAAAAAACCCTCCGAAAACGCTTTGAAAAGGTTATTTTCCACGGAGGAAACCTAATCAAGCGCAGCTTCTGCTAGCACTGTACTTGCAAAGGAAGAATTTCCCAAGCATCTTAACGCTTCCATTTCTGTCCTTTTTTGTCTGTTCAAGTGATGTGCCTTTATACCTTCGTACCTTTCCATTGTACCTTTATAGTTTTTGCTTCATTTATTTGTAGCGTTTCGCCTCCTGGTGGTGATTTTGCCGATCCGGTTACATCGGCTACTTTGGGTATCGTGCAGGTGTTCTGGGGTCTCGATAAGAAACTTGCTCAACGAAAACATTTCCCTTCAATCAACTGGCTTATCTCATACAGGTGATTACGTTGAATTTTCTTAATCTTGTTCATAATCTTCTTTCGTTGCTTTTTGCTTCATTTACACAGGACTTTTTATTGGAGTCGCTCTATCATTGTTGCCTTCCATTGAGTGAATTGAGTTTCATTCAATAGCTAGAAATATTTCTTCGATTTCGAATTTTTTTAATGCACGGGCCTGACAGTCACCCTATTATGAAGTGGTAATGAACGTTTTTGCTTGCATATTTTGCTTTTCATCTGTTAGAAATGACATTATCAAATCCTTCAGAGATTTTCAGCCATTTCGTTCAGTAGACATTATTATTATTGCTTCCCGATTGTTTTGATTCTTAATCTCCACATTGGCTGTTATCGTTCGTGATGCATCCGATTTGTGGAGCAGTGGCTATTTGTGTTTATCAAATTGTGATTGTGAGCGCGTTTCTACTCTCCGATTTTCGAGACGGCTGGTGATGAAGTGTTGTTCGATTTTTTTGATGCGGAAATGTTTGGTAAAGGGAAGCTTTTTTGAAAGTCTTGGCCATTAGTAGTAACTGTGAAATTGTGTCATAAGGGTGCTTGTGAAATTCATCGAGTTGTGTCATAAGCTGTAGTGCAACAGACTATTACCTTCGCTTGGAAAATTTATTTTGTACGACACAAAGATATAGATAGTTGTTTCGAATGAGGGACGATGACTTCAACAAATAACCTAAATTAAGTCCCTCGCAAATACTCCCTCATCAGTATTAGCTTGTTTGTGAAATACTTGCCCTCTTCGTGATTGAGCCTTTCTTCCTTCAACATCTTTTATTCTTACCAGTATCTGTCTGAAACCTAATAATCACTCTCTATCCATCACAAAAAAGTGATCTCAGAAGTGGCTGAATTGCTGTATGAGGCCGTCGTCCCCGTAAGGGATTTGCGAATGTTGCGTTGCTTCCGGAATGCTGTAGTCATTTGTCGGTCCACGCTTGTGCGCGTTGCCCTTGATCAGGCTAACGATAGATGCAACGCATTGACACTGAAATGCAATTGTTACGTCACATCCAGCTGTCCTTGTGTCAATTATTTCTTTTTTTCTTTTTCTCCTATATCTCAGCAACTCTTTTTCATCGTTCCTTTTCTTCTCCAGCACTCATTTCGTGTCTGAATGGATTGAAGTTAATCATCTTATATATCGGCCTAACATCATTTGATGGCCGTGTGTAACATTTTGTGAGGCAAAGAGGTTAACGGATTCCTGGGTTCTGTAACCTATAACGGAATCAGGAGCGCACTATCACCATTTGTTCTAACCTGGCATTGCAAGCAATAGGAAAGTGTGTGCATCTTGCATGAATAAGACCCACCTGATCGCTGTCGTTTACATACACGACATATCTATACCACGCGACGATGAGAGCAAGTGAAAATGCGCAGAATAAGGATGTGGTGAACAGTCCAGAAACCACTGATCCTATTATCACCACTGTCTTCCAGTGGACATGACGCTGTAACTTATCAATTAGATGATTTCTCCTAACTTTAACGAATCCAACCGCCCAACAGTTATATTGCTTCGAATACTTCTACCCTTTTCCGCACCTCATGCGCCCGCTTTTTCCTGAGAAACTTTTTCTTTCGGATGACGTTCTCTGGAATAACGACGCACTTATGAAAGTGTGTCGTCGTTGTGATGATCTGCCTATTTGGTTGCAGTTCTTTAAGATGTCGCTAAAAAATAATTCACTTCTGCCTTGAATTTCTCAGAGATCCTATATCTGAGGATAAAAATGGGTTTTGAAATCGTCCTGTTCTCCTCATTTTTTTCTATTGGATTAGATTTCCTTCAAATAGCAAATGTTCTCATGTATTGGACTCAGTTTCACAGCTTACATGTTTTTACTCGTATTATTCAACTAGGTTTTACAGAATAGGAGTGAATGCGATTACTTACGAGGTAAAAGAATAGAATAGAGACGAATAGCGCATGTATAATTGCGTATATCATAACGATGCAGAGTATGATTGCGTTGAATACGGCTAGGTCGAGATTGTCGAGCTTTATCGAGGCGAGCAGGGAGAACAGTGAAAGCAACCACAATATACACATGCCTGTAGCGTACTCGATTGCGCATTCTCTTCGTATTACTCCAATACCTACATCGTTTACTCAGACTATGTCACTGCTGTGAAATTCCGTTTAGGCATGCCGTCGTTACGCGCAGCGTTACTAAGTGCAGTTCTCTCGTATTTGGTATATCTCAGCTTTTCCTACTTAATAACTTTCAAGCACTTCATTTAGCAGTCTTGTTTCCAAGCTACATAATGTACAACTGAATTTGTATTCATTTTTTTCCATAAACATCATACTGCTCAACAACTGTCGTTTCCTGGGAACCCAATTGAGAGCAAGCTTTTTCTCTTCTTCTTTTTTCCCTTCTTCATTATCGTCTGAGGAAGCTCACAGTAGAGACATCTGTATATGTTGAATGCATTTTTGGTCGTAGTTTCAAAGAAGTTTCCATTTACCGATGTAGACCATTGAAGAAATGCGAAGTAGTTCCATTAAGTCGATCTCAAGCCCACTGTCTCCGATGTGGATGGTACTGTTGTCGGTAAGGTGTTCGCTGTATAAGTCCATAATGATGTTGTGGAATGTTGCATTTTCATCAAGAAGCTCTTCGATCTGCAACCCATTTATCCAATCCCTCTGGTGGCAAATTTATGCCTATTTCATATTCATTTTCTTCCAGAGTTCATATAGTTACAATATATTTGCCTTAGTGTTTTCTCTTTCAGAGTGAAGACGATATCGTTTTATGAAAAAAATGTTGCATTGCTGTCTGTTTAAATTAATCGGCTGCAAATTTTTATTGTTCGGGAGGCTTGAAGTGGTGAGGTAGTCGGAAAGTTGTGAATAACGACGCTTTGCGATAAATCAAGTTTCCCTTAAAAAAGAGATTGGAAGGAATTAAGGAGTAGAATGGACTGTCGGCATTGGGAAAAGTGCATATGGGTACTTGATCGTTTGTTTGCAATTAGTCTGCTAATCGGATTGCGTTTCTTGTAAATGGACAGACCTTTAATATAATTCTACTTCTCGAAATGCGAAAATAAGTTATGGGTGGACGAAAGATATTCAAACAGTTTGAGATTTTTTTAATGCTACTATAATTGCGCTGTTCTCAATGCGAGTATATGTCTTGACTTTTTCACTCAATGGTTTAGCTTGTTTTTAAATGCCGATGAAACATCTAGTTCGGAGAAAGCGAGCTGAGATTGCTCACTGTTAAAAAAGTAATGCAGCATTACAAAACAACCTCTGGCACTACTTGTGCTAAGCGTTGCGAACACTTCCGTTTGCTGTGAATGTTTCTTGATCTCTCTTGTGATGCACGACTGCTTGAAATGTATTTGGATGCACTTACGTCTGTAGTTTATTTTTTTATCAGTTAACAATATAACCTTTCTTTTGATCCTGTGATCGATGAGTGACATATTTGCATCGTTGTTGTGGTATTTAGTCGGCAGTGTCGTTTCTTCGCCAAAGATCGTTTCACCGTCGATATGTATAATGAGAAGAATGACAAGTGCGCAACTCAAAAGTAACGAAACCGCTTGTATCGCCAAACTGACGATCCCGGTCTGGCGAGAGGGAATAAAGCACAATTTGTTGATCATCGCCCCGTCGAATGGCGCTTCTCTTTCAATCGTCATGCCTAATATTCGCTTTTATTGAACTACAGCAATACGGAACATGCCAATTAGTTCCTTTTTAATTTATGATAGAGGACCTCATTTGATCACTCATACTGGACATTTCTGGTTGCGTATAGGTTGCTTTTTTTATACTTCTAACAGGAGATGGCCTTTGAATTAAGTTAAAACACGGTTGCATATATCGTAACTTGAAGAACAGGATTTTCGACGGGACCAACTGATAATAGTTGGTGGTCGCTCTGAATGCTAGTGAGAAAATATTATTAAAATAAAGTCATGAATTGAAGCAACTATCTACTATGCAACATACCGTGATCGGCCATATTGAGCGTCCAAAACGTAGTACGAGCAGTTCCTTTAGCGTTGTTGGTATTGGCGCACGAATATACGGTTTGACTTGGGTCGGCTTTTGAGCCTCTGAGGTTCTGAAGCTTGTAGTTCTTGGTGAAATGCTCGTCCGTTTGAAGGATTTTGAGGTGACCGATTTGATGAACGCGGGAAGTTGGTTGTTTCCGATTGGATGGGCGCGTGTGATTTCTCACTTGGTGAGTGCAATCTCAGGATCGTCGTTTGGCTTTGGAAGAGCGTTGTTTATGTGCCGATAGCACTCTTTCAGCGCGTGCTAGCTGTATTGATACCGCACTCACCAAAGCACCTCAGTTTAAAGTGGATGCCGGCTAAGCACGAGCGATTATTTTCGAGGCATTCATCTGAAAGTTGACTGGTTTCGGTTGGAGTTTATTTCAAGCTGATTGTACGTAAAAATGAACATCACTGTTCAAAATCTTCAGGAGGAAATCTCACTGAACTACGAAGTTTCAATCATTCCAGCGGGTTGTCTATGTAGTTGGATGTGGTTGTGTCAGAACTGTAATATGTTGGCGAAGGATTGCAAGTTTTATTTGTGTAATTTTTCCCTCTCAATTAAGGAGCGCTAATCAGTCGTTATGAAACTATTATTGGATGTACTAACAGTATTTGCGATATTTAAGTGGTTCGAACTCATCGTTTCGAATGCCTATGTTTGTCAGCATAAATTCACAGCATAAATTAAGTAGATGTGATCCAGACTAAGACATCAGGATGGAGATGACAGAAGTGAAAGATGTGGGCAGTTGTGGGCACTCGATGTGCAATCTTTCGTTATTGGGGCAAGGTAACCAATCCGTTATAATACTGCTTTACGCTCCATCTTTCTCTTTTCAGCTCTGTTATGCTAGCAGAAATGAGACACCAATGTCTCTTAGCATGGTGACCGAGAGCGCAAAAAATAAGGGCATGTATTTCTTAGTCAGGATTAGTTAAATTTACCGAGATATTGGTGTAGGGTTATGGATTCGCCAGATTAATCAAATAGCAACCACGGAATTCAGCTTAGAATAAGATAGTCGAAGAACTAAGGATATGGGAAGCGTATGGAGATAAGCAAGCTAACTAGGCGATTGCGCTGCGCATCGAGCAAGCATTTGCGCTTGATTGGGTGGTGCCCATGAGAAGCAGGCAATTGAGCGGTAAGAAGTTGCCAGTGGCAACCCGGCAGAAGCGAGGCAGTGCACGCGCTCCCTCGCACAAGCTAGGAGCAGTGAAAAAAGCCGCATCACCATTGCTATGCTTCCCTATTGAACACGCATCGTACGATTTTGTTCGCTGCGCGCTTGCGCATAATTTTTTTGTGTTACCTTGCAGAACATAGCCTGTTTAATGGCCTCTAGCACACCAAACGGAATGTTTGTCAGATGTTTCGATAATCACTGCCTCGCATGAAGGATGTTCTTGGCAACTATTTTGTTCATTCAACTCCTTAGATGATAAGTGTTCCAAAGATGTGAAAGGAATATGGCAGTACGTCACAAAAAATAACTTATGTCTGTGAAGTGCACACTATTACGAAAAGTTGTTTAACACATATGGGAATCATGTTTCCTGGTGGAGCGTGCTGATTGCGCATCTCTGGAATATATGTTGTAAAGCAGTTGTGCGATCTATGCAAGCGGCTAATGAACGAGATGTAAAAAGTATCACTGCCGTTGAATTGTCTGCTGCTTCAACAGATGCGATTGTTAAGCGTGCAGATACGACAAAGAATTTTTCGACTTTTGGCACTTATCTTTTGTAACTGATTTGGAGAGGACACCATTACTCCGTATTTGCTTTCCGCAGCTATCGCAGAATTGTAGTCGTGTTTACTACAACTCTGTATCTTACGAAATCAGGTTGATTCGAGAATAAGCATCATGACGTCCACAACGGTCGGCAGCTATTGATGCGGATAGCAGTAGCGGTGTGGAAGGTTTTAAAGATAGTAATTGTGGAATCTTTACATGGCTTTTATTAGTATTGCTAATGATGCTTATCATAGGGACAGCAGCAACGAAAGTATGAGGTAATCAAACGACCATGTGAAATCTAATGTTGATCTAAGTGTTGTGATATTGTTCCAACCTTCAGCAAGTATATGCGAGCACTCGATGACTACTACGAGAAGAACTTCCCCGAGTTTGTTGCGCTGCGAACCAAATGCAAGGAAATCCTGCAGGTTCGAATGGTTTTGCGCTCGTGTCTTTTCTGATTTTTTTTCAGTTCAGAGAATGGCCCGCATCGAACAGAGGTTTAAATCATGAAAAGGGCTTTTTAGGTAGCAAGTGCGTATAAGTTAAATTCTTCGGGTGCAGAACTGACGCGAACGTTTCTTGAAAAAAACTGTGCCGGAAGAAGTCGAGGGAGAACATATGTTTCGAAACATTAATTCGCCGGTGTAGTCTGAAAGAAGTGGAGATTTGTTGGGAAGAATTTCGAGAACTGTCAGGTGGTGACTGTGAAGGCCCACAGTTAACTGGAAGGGATTGCGCGTGTGTAAGTGGCACTGATTATATTACAGGAGGAGGAAGATCTTTCCGAAATAGTACAATTGGTCGGTAAAGCATCATTAGCAGAGTCAGACAAGATCACTTTGGAGGTCGCGAAGCTGATCAAGGATGACTTCTTGCAGCAGAACGGCTACACACCTTACGACCGTTTCTGTCCATTCTATAAAACTGTGGGCATGTTGAAGAATATGTGCGTTTTGATCTCTTTAGATCGCTTTGTTTGTTTTTTCTGCATCGTGCTGTTGTTGTCTTTCGCTGGAAACATCCTTGAATTTTTGAGGAATTACTATCTGTTCTATAGGAATGTTACTACGTTGTAGTTCTCAAAAGGTGGGCAAATTTTTTGATACTATGCACTACAACCTACGGCTCCAACTGTTTCAGACAAAACTCGCGTGATGATATCCGCTTTTGCAATCCGAATTTTACCAACCATCCAATCAACGCTAGGAGATGTGGAGAAATGGTTACAACTTGCCAGCTTCATGAATCCCTTCCCCGTATCATTCAGTATTTTTGAGGATCGCGTTTTACGATTTGGCTCGTCATTCCGTTGAATCCACAGCGCAGAGCGAGAATAAGATAACGTGGGCAACAATTCGAGATCACATGGGTGATCTTATGTATCAGCTTTCCTCGATGAAATTCAGGGTTTGCGTCACTTTTTTTGCGCGAGTGTTTATGCCACTATTTCCCGTTTCTTTGTAACTATTATTTAATTGCTCGCCCTTCCCATTTGATTTCATCAGGCTGCCATATTCAGACCAAGCTAAGTTAGTTTTAAGCAAATTATGACGTTGTGTTATGTGTAATAAGCAAAACTCAGCTGAGAGTAGTTCCAAATGACATAGCCAAAGTGGACGTTTGTAAACTTGTTTGTTTCTTGGAGTTATTTAGATAATTTGGTTTCATTCATCCGTTGATCTTTAGTATTGTATGCGTTGGAGAAGTTGCGTAGACGCAAGGATGTGTCAATGCTGAGTGTTGTAAGAAAGAGAGTTTATTCGGAGTGCAGAATAACACTCATAATCCACATGATTACATGTACGAACGCGCTAGCGTGCACACATACGCGTATGTAAGCATTCACAAACACGCCTTTGCGTAGATCTGTGAACGACCTCTTTCGATAACGTTCACTTCCAACAGCTAGCACTGCTGGCTCGTGTCGGCTTTCTTCTGTTGGTCGAGAGTGCAGGCACCTCTCTTATGTGGGTGGGTTGCGCCCTGGTGTCCTTAATTGCGAACACTTGGTGCTGGTGACTGCTTTTCACACTCTTCGGAGCAGTTGTCTTTGCTCATCGCGACAGAAGTTATTTTCAGGATCCAGTGAAAGATGGCGAGGAAAAAATAAAAAAGGATTACGATGAGCTTCTGGAGCAGATGCAAGTCGCGTTCCGAAATTTGGAAGACTAATGGGACTTCGCTGTGATTTTTTTCGTATATAAGTCCTCAGAAGCTTGGCGCTGAGGTGTTTACATGATGCAGTTGCAGCATTGTTGATTTGTCATTAGCGTATAGTGTACAGTCGGTCCAAACTGGTGGTGCTTGTTTTGGCTCGTTTCGTAGTAGGTTAGGGCGGCGTTCTTGAAAAACCAAATTCGCTTGAAGTTTGAATGCTCTGAAATTTTGCGTCTGACCATTTGGAACACTTCCTGCCTGTTGCGGGATGACGGAGGGGGGGGGGGGGGGGGGGGGGGGGGGGGT
>JAARMF010001046.1:0-27849 GCA_022844705.1 Toxascaris leonina | reverse complement strand
TTGGGGGGGGGGGGTGCAGTGATGGTCTAGTGTTTGCGATATCTACTTAGTACACTGTGTGTTCCACTCGTATTTATTTGTTCATCGGGAAATGTTTCACCTGGCCGTATGATGTTTTGACGTTTGCGTTGGTTTTCCCCCGCATAGAAGTTTTTTCATCTATAGTTTATTGATTAACTTCTTTACACGTGACTAGTGTTGTCTTCGCAGTACACTTTTATAGTTTGTGCAGAATTGTTCGACACATTTCCAGAGTGAGTGGCACCCTTCAGACTGTAATGATCTGAACTGTTTTGAGTTGTTTTATTGGCAGCAGTAGCTTTTGTATGTATGTGTGTGTGTGTGTGTATGTGTGCACGCAGATGTCTGCATCTGCCTGTGTATGTGGGTCTGCGTGCATGTATATGTGTGTGATCGTGAAACATTCTGTGATGAGGCACTGAATTCCATTCCTTCACATAGTTTCCATAAATTTATGGTAGAATTCTTACGAAATAAATATTTGCTACTTTATATTTCAGCAGTCATTGCTTCATATCGTCTACGTATTCAAACTGTCGAATGGAACCTTATTCTTTGGAGAGTNGGGGGGGGGGGGGGGGGGGGGCGATGGTCGAGACTGGAAATATCCAAGGACGTGCAGACGACTTGTCCTGTTGGACCTGCGAATTTTGCTAAAGGGCTACATTATTGGAGGTTCTTTTAGAAGCTTGGTATCCACTGTTATACTCTTGCAAAGCAGGACCAGAGAAGAGACTTTTTAATTCCCGTCAGACCTGGCTGAGGAACGTTTACTTCTCCAACAAACCACACCGATGAGGGATCCCGAGCTTGCGAAACAGATTGCGGTGGTTTTGCGAAGTCAAAAAGTGGGGCATTTTTTACCCGATTGTGGCGTCGGTGGGAGAATTGCTGAAGTCGCAACCAAAATTTAAACAGGGCATTCGCAGTTGCGATGTTGTCGAATGATTTTTTTGCAGAGCAAAAGCGAGCGGGATTGACCCCAGTTGCGGAAATGTGGCACAGAAAACAGGAAGTGCCCGAGGCATGATCTGCTCTTCTATTAAGCTTGCACGCAAGTGTAGTTGTCGATGACTGCGTTTTCTGTATTATGATCCACAACGCTTCTGATGAAACGCTGGTAGTATATCGAGTAAGAAAAGCTGTGGGAGCTACTAAACTTGCAGTCGGGTGTCATTTTGAGGGATGGGGAATCTGAATCACAGATGGGTACCTGTCGATCATTTAAAAGAAAAATTTGCGGTCGGTTGGCGAAAATATTCTTCGCTGAGTTTTTCAACTGTCAATTGCTAGGCATTTCTTCACCTGCTGGGTTTGAAGCTGAGAGGAAAATTCGTTAGGAGTGGTCTCACTTTGGTGTCTGACAAATAAGGGCTTTGGTTTTATCGAGCGGGGTGTAGGTGCCGAAGACCGCATTCAGAAGAATTTCTTCCAAAGCTCCTAGAGTTTTCACTTCTTTTCCGTGAATATTCACTGTCTGATCAACCACTGAAAACCACGACCTTTTGAATTACGCACCGAGCATCTCAGCGCGACCCTGTGATTGGGCCAAATGAGCTTTTGTAATGTCTTCTCACATGAGCATCACAGTCGGCAATTTCGGTCCAGTTAAACGCAAAACAATGAAGTTTGGCTGTTGTTCAGGGTCATCCCGGCAAACGTAGCAACTGTATTTTCAGACGATTTCCATGTGTTTTTAGGCATATTTTCGTAGTTTACATGCAAAGTGTCTCTTTGAATAATCAATATAAAGTAGTCGGTGCCTATTTAATGCAGTTTTTCGTATCTTTACGAACTAACTGACATCTCTGTGCAAATTCCACATGACTTTGATGAAACTTCGAAGCTCGATAGAAGACAATGCTTTGATCGAATCTAGTTTCAGATTGCAGCTTTGGTGGATTTCCGACCGATGTCGAGACCACAGACTTGCAGTAATATTTGTTCTCAATAATCGTATCGCATTGCTTGTTGCACAAGAGCAGTGCCATCATTCGCACTAATTTTGCGACTGGCAACCCCTAGTTTCTGTGCTCCATAGGACGCCGAATCTGAGTGCAGCAGGAAGTAGGATTATGCCAAAAACTTCGTGTTTAATGAGCTAGTAGAGGCGAAAATTTGCTGAACTCAGCAAGAATTTGAGGTGAGTGTTGAGAGAGTCTGAATCATTTTTCAGAAGGGATAAGAGTGGTCGAGAAGTTTCGATCATACAAATGCTGTTTGATCAATGGGCATTGGAAACTGTTGGAAAATAATTTTGAACCACTTGCTACACATAAAACTGGAAGTGTTCTTCACATAATAAGTCTGCAATAGTTGTCAATCAACCAACGCTTTTTATGGGCGCACAACGAGCAGCGTTTGTTATAAATCAGATTTCAGAGATGGGTGAGAGGGGAGGGAGTAATATTCTAGCAAGGGTGCAACCAATGAAGTTTTATCCAATATTAGCGAATGCATTTCTTTGTCGTAAAAGGTTACTACAGTCATGATAGAATACTGCTCCGGCATGGGCTTTGCATAACCATGCCGACTTCTTCCATCGACAGTTAGTAGCTTTTAGATGCTCCTTGCTGCAATCACAAATAAATTTGAGCTGTCCATATTAGTCAGCCCACTTTCGGCTTATTCAAAATATCCCTGAGATCGTGGGAGCAGATATTTATTTCATAATTTGTCGACTTTTCCATCTTGACGGTCTTTAATATTTTCTTTTTTTTTTTTCAATTTTGTTGTGAGAAAATCATATCCAGACCTGCTGTCATTGTTTTTCTGTAATGTCTACTGTTGCGTGATCAATTGATTACATTTCTCACAGTCATCTTTTATTGTGCTTCACATTGCCCATTGATGAGTTTCTAACGGAACCTCGAGACAGCGCATATGCTTAACAGACTGATTGCACGTATTATTCAAGTGAAGTAAAGAAAACATTAAAAGGATGGAATATGCATTAATAATGGCCATGTTTTTCGTCCTTGCGATAGCCTTTCTTTGATGAGATCTCCGAGAATTTTGAGCGAGATGTTGTTTGGGCACCTTTAATTCGAGGGATCTTGGACGGATGTGTCTCGTGATGGTTTCTCTCTCGAATGCTCACTTTGGCAAGCTGTGGATCAAAATTGCTACTCGGCGATGTCCAGATTGGCTTTGGATCAGCACCGGCAAGTTCGCCTGGAACTTTTTTTTTTGATTATATCACCAAAGGAACACTTCCAACCATTCAGTTACACTCTATTATGATACCAGATAAGGCTACGTGAAGGCAGAAACAACCCATTCTTCTCAAATGATATTTCAAAAGAGGTTATTACCAGAAATTTTGTCCCGTCAATATGTTAACAGCGAGCTCACGGTCTAACTGAGTGGTGACGTTAGGCTGGGATTAAACCTCACAAAAGCGGCCTTCATCCGATCGCTTGGGCCAAATGAAGGCGGAAGGCACAGATCGTGATCGGCCTAGCGGTGACGTGCCATCCTTTGGCTACAACCGCATAATATCGTGCGAACTGTCGTCGAGGAGTTGTCTACTGAACCAAAAACAGCACCCTGATTATCGGCTTTTACGATTCTGGGGTATGTTTGTTGCGGGAAGCTCATTTGACGGCTCCGACTAGAAATATGGAGTGGCACTTCGAAAGCTAAAACTTTAAGTTGCGACGAAAAGCAGTGTTTGCTTCACAAGTTCACCATAATGTTGGTAGTTTAATGAATTGTCGCGTCTGACGTCTCCAGCATGAATCAGGTTTGGTGTGTGTTGCGTGCTTGCGTGGTGAGGCAATCGCAGTTGAAGCCCTTCCGAAGTGGCAACCAGTGTCATTACATTGCTTTCGCCAAACGTGCCGCCATTGTCGCCTGTATGCAATAACTGCTATCTTCGCTTAGTTTCAAGTTCAAAAATGAATAAATTGAATACTTCATAACTGAATAAACTGCGCACTCTTTGCGCCTTCGTCCAATTCACATTTCAGCTTGATGGCTAGATCAGGATTAAATTTGCTTTCCACGCATCCGGCTTTGTACTTTCAAATTTTCGAAGAGTCGCTTTCATGCTCACATTTGGATTTCTAGGCTTCATAAGCACAGGAAAGCAACTAGATGTGCGACTAACAATTAAGTGCCATACTCTTTAATCGGTTGAAGACTGCATCCTCACCTTGTTCATCTTTCCATTTTCCAATCGTAATTGTCTTTGGACGACGACAACACAACAGCTGTTGTAATTTCAACCAGATATCGCTACATACTGAATATATCTGAAAATTGCGATTGTTTTACCTAGCACATAAATACTGAACATATCTCGCTGACTCAACATACTTTTAGAGGTTTTTTGCTCCTTTCGGGCTAATTTTTTTCGAAGATAAATAATTTTTCGACGTCTAAGCTTTTAGACCGCAGGTTGATAAATAGGAGCATTCGACGCTTCTAAATCACATGACTTATACACTGGTTTCATCTCCTTCCTGAAGGAGACCCTAGTTGTCGGGGAACTGCTTTGGAAATTGCCGTTCCAGAAGCTTACTTCATTGCCATATGAAGCGACTTTAGAAATGTAAAGATCGAAGCAATCATGTAAACATATATAGAAACTCACAATTAGAGGAGCAATGAGTGGATAGATGAATTTCAGCCAATTGAGAATAGTATCGGCATCCTGAGGAACTTCAAACGGGTTGTTATATTTCAAAATCTCACGGCTGTTTCGTATCTGAAATTGGAGAAACGATGGGTCATATATGCTCGTGGAAGTTTTCCTGAAAGTTTACACGTCTAAGGGGTGTTGAAGTGACGAGGAAATAAACCAACTGCACTCCGTATAACTTTGCATTTTACGCCTTTTGATTACATAATTAGGTTCACATTCTACTGCAGTGCGATCAAATCGAATGTATACTTACTTCCACAAAAGAACTGAGGATTATATTGGGTCCTTCGATGAATATGAATGAAACCATCAAAAAGAGCACGAGTTTTGCGAGCGTCAGATATTCTCGTAGTGCTCTCGACTTTTTGATGAAGTCCGAATACTCTTCTGGTTTGGCAGGTAACGACTTCGCCTTATCCTGATTACGTCTCGACAAAACAGCTCCGAAGCAAACGAGCGAAATAAACAGACATCCACCATGTATAAGTATACGTGCCAATGGGAATAGTATCGGCCCATTGCTGGAAATACCAAATTTTTGAAATAGCAT
This sequence comes from Toxascaris leonina, assembly GCA_022844705.1. Lineage (NCBI taxonomy): Eukaryota > Metazoa > Nematoda > Chromadorea > Rhabditida > Ascarididae > Toxascaris > Toxascaris leonina. The sequence continues at coordinate 22,630 of JAARMF010001046.1, read as the reverse complement.
TTCAAAAACTGCTAAGATCGATTTTAACGTCTTCAAAAGGTTGCACGCATTATTGGAAAGAGGTAGCGTCATAACATCATAACATTTTTTGGAATTTAGATGGTACTAGCCATTCTGAAAGTGCAACAAAATGGTTCCTTTTTTTCTGCTTGTGGGCAGATGTTTTAGTTAAAACATTAGCTGTCATAATAGGATGACGTTTCTTCATAGTGTACTATCCTGACTAGTGCTCAGTTTCAGCACTCTTCATGACTGGTAAGACGCAAATAGGACCTCACAAAGAAGGAATTTTCATACTTTCAACGTAAAGTGTAGTCAACACTAAAAACATAGTGATAAAAGGCTTAGACAAATAAAACCGAAAAATTTTTCAGAAAACAGGTCGCATTACAGAATAAATAGTCATAAAATGTTCAGCTCAATCGACCTTCTAGGGAGGCTAGATCGGAAGAAAATCACTGAATGCTTCCAAATAAGTGGTAAAACCTTGTTGTAGTAAATAGCCAACGGAGGAGAGAAATAAGGATGCATTCCAGCCCCATAGCAACTCTTAATTTAGAAGATCAAGCGCTGCTTTCCGATAAAGCTTATAATTAAATGCACGAACAGTAGAAATACCTATCCACAGCACAGAGATATCGAAATTTGAACGGTTTAACAGGAACATTCGGCGTGAGTACTGGAATCGCAAAGCAGATACTGATCGCCCATAGTGTTGCAATAATACCGATGGTACGAGCACGAGTGAATGTCGGTCGATGAGGGAAAAGTAGATTGATGGCTCTTTCAACAGCCATTATCATAAAACCCATCGATAGCTCCATGCGGATGAACTACAAAATGAGTGTTATAGATATCGAAGGTTAATTTGCTGGCTTGAAAGGTGCTCAAGATCTTGTCCAATCGGATTCTTTTCCTAGCGATCGCTATCCAATGATTGTCTTCCGTCGCTCATATTTACCGATACCGAAACTTCTCATAGGTGGCTATCGATTGTGATAGCCATTGTCTATGAGGGGGAAGCGTAACTATGAAGGTTATCTTTTGCCATTGCTTGACGAAAATGCTCGGTCTTCGTTGACAGGAGTTCGATCTCAAACGAGCTTGCGCTGCATTTGTTAACGAAATCACTCGCTGTGGTGCACAACCTTTTTCCGTTCCAGCGGAAAGGAAATGTTGATGAGGAGTATTGAAACTGATAAAGTATCCAGAAAATTGTTCACGTTTATTGACGACAATTTCTCCTCTGATTGAAGAGATCATTCACCTGCTGGACGGCAGCATTAAAACGGCAAAGCGCTTCACTGAAGAACCAACTCCCATTTGCAACGAACAACAGCGACACAAACATTCCGGCCAATATATCCACGACATTCAGAAGCGCTACATTGCAAAATAGCAGGTAGAGGACGACGGACCGCAGTTTGCTGCTGCAAAATATAATTCTTTTCGTCATGCTTGCAACGGTAGTTAAAGCCAACTGCTTCCAGCTTTATTCGTATAAACCGTCTTCATGTGCTGGGTAGTAAATAATGAGGCCGGAAGAGATCATAAATAAATGCATTTTTTAAATATCTGCTATGAATTTGCGGAAAGATGAGCACGATTGTCTTTCTGTATGTGGAGATGAACGTGGTTAAGAGACCATTTCGTCTGCACATTTTTTAAAATCTACCGAATATTATGCCATGTTAGGTAACAGTTGTAAAAACCACACTTTGAATGGGGCCCATGAAGTTTGAATGTCATGAACATGCGCTGCTTTCATGCAGCAAAACTTTCGACTCTACATACAGGAAGAACCAGTCCGATAGCGTTTTAGGTGGACGTATCATGCAGTCCACATCGGGCCCACATCTGATTTCGCTTCATATTTTTGTTGCTAATTTATTACGATCTGATAATCCGCAATTTGATGTGCAAATTGCATCTGGCACCGGTACTTTCCGGACCTTCATTATAAAGAAGCCGCATTCTACAATCTCCCCATTGCAAGAAGCTTGTGTTGCCACAAAAGCTTTCGTTGTTTGCTTTGGACAATTCTAGAATATCTATTACCTGGATAGTATGGTCGATATCAGTAGCAGGTTCAGAATGAACGACATTATAACAAGGAGGCCGAGTAGAATTGAAGTTGTAGTCCTGAGACTACCGCTCGCCGTATCTAACAGCGCAATATCTGCGATTGTGTCCACGCGTGGGACGTATTCAATGGAGATCATCTTTGCGAAGCGACCTGAACTCGACATTTTTGGCATCCATGGGGCCTTAAGGCTTGCAGCCTGACTTGAGCGACTATGTAGGCTTATCGTATGATCGGTTTGCCCGTTCCGCTTCGCTGTGTGTAGTTGTAGGTTGTTGTTGAACCCTGTCGAAAACTCCTAGCGGGGAAATTCCTAAGTGCAATCATTCTCATCGGCGCATTATTATCTCTTGAAGAGCCCTCCTCCCTCATGAAAAGGCTGGCTAACTTCAATTAGAAGAGTAGGGTCCGATTTCGCATAAGGCATTGACAGCGAAACGAGACACTGCAATTGCGGTCGAAAACATGGAATCCTCAATGGGCGGACCCCTCAAAAAATTTTCAGCATTGCGGTTGCTTCAGTCAACAATTTTCAAAACCTATGAAAAGGACTAGAAATTTAGCACAAGGCAGTAAGTATTGCTTTGTCTTCTATGAGGGCAATGAGGGACGAGCAAGTCCTGATTTCGATCAGGCTATTCGCAGATTGAAGGCTTTCTATGCCCATTTTGCTAAAAAATGTGAAGGAAAAAAATACGTAAGAGTGGTAAAGCTAAAAAACGGGTCTTGTATGACAGTGACCTTTTCTAGGTGGAATAACCAAACAGGACGTGATAGCAAGCGTTTTCGATATAGAGTATCGAAACAGCGTCACAATACGCAGCTTCTCACTAATAGAATGACTCTAGTATCTCGTACATAGTGACGTAGGAGATCCATGTAGAGACACCTGTGCCAAGCGGTTGCACTATTCGCATGATTCCAAACTGCCAATACGACAGATGTTTCCAAATACGCATGTGCAACCCCTACCTCCCATTCTTCCTTTTCGATAGGGGAGGGTCGTCTGCGCACTATTTGAGACTCTGAGGAAGTGAGTCATGATCGGAGAAGAAGCTTTAAATTGAATCGAAAATATTTGGAATTAAAAAAGTTATGGTATCTAGAATACCACGTGAAAGCCTGTTATTTGCCTGTCATTCAATCAAAGCCTTGTGAACCCACTTTAGAATGAAAACTTCGATATCGTTATAATGATTTTAGCCAATTGCTGATTGGTGAGCGGGAAACTTATGCTATAAGCAATAAGCTTACCAGAGTTGCAAAATTAATGGGCCGGAAAATTTGACGAAGATGCTTAGATGCGATAATTATCGAAAATTGCGAAGCGTAGGCATTTCGAAAAACGTACAGTTTGCCATGTCGTTGATTTGCGACAGCATATGATTTCTTGAAACCAGCGAGCTATCGTGGATATCAAGAAAATCAGTTCTAGAATTCTAGTATCAGGAGGTCCTCATCGAAGTTGGCAACAAGCTTCCGTGAAGATATTTTAATTCTACTTCAGTTTTTCATGTCATGCATCAATCGCTTGTTCTGGAAAGGTTTCAAATTGCTGTCAAGACCTGAATAAGTGGAAAATTTTTCTTGTTTACTACAAAAAGATTCGATGTTAAATGCTTGCAAATATTACCAAAAGTACGTTGTCACGTAATATATTTTTACATACTCTCAACATCTGCCAATACAGCGATTTCCTTATGCGGCGTTTCTATGAAAATGAATTGAAGATAGACTCCATTCAAGCATTTCTGATGAGTTGAATCTATATTGAATACGTGATCCCATCGTTGAGAAACAGGTAACGTAACCAGCTAAACCAGCAATAAATTGAGAAGAATGTGAGTGTGTGCCGATGTATATATAACTCGAAATTGCTCTCACCTGTTACCATGGAGACTAGTGGCACATAAATATCGACGTAGGCAATTAGCGCGTTCATGCATCTGAAGAGTGTGAGAACATTAAAAGGATCAGTTGCAAGCTCCCGTAAGCGATCGGTGGTCGGTGATCGTCAATCAGAATTGCCGTTGGTCGGCAGTTAGAAGTGAGCGCTGAAGATTCTATCTTTATTGCTTGTGCTAGGCCCGGTGTTAAAATACTTCGTTGTCTCAAAGCAGCCCAGAAACTTGGCTAGTGGACTATGCAAGATAGTTAAACACGTTTGATATTTGTGCTCTCGTATTATAAAGTCGTGCCACTGCGCTATAGGGGCATTGCTGTACTTTATCGAAGGCGTCCGTGATCTGAAATCCTACGTACACTTCTGATCATAGCGATCCTTGGAAGCACAGCAATTATAAGGAGTGATCATTACTGAACGAGACTCTAGGCATAACCAAAATATGAAGAATTTTGCTGAATTAACGCGATTTGTATACTTGTAGCCCATTTTTGTGCTTACATCTCACTACTATTTGAGTAACAAATGAGATTAGCATGACATGGGATACGCCTCGATCATCTTTGAACGGTTCAGCTCGACTCAATGCGGTGATAGATTGTGGAGCAGCCGTCAGATATGACGGTTACCTGCGAACATGTTGAATATGCAGACGCAAATCAACCAACGCCGAAATCCATTGGAGTGTGATTGGGGCTGGCGATGGCACGCCATCATTTAAAAAATGCTCACAAGACCCAATGACGGTTTCATGTGACGGCGACGACGGTTCGCCGAAAAAGATCGCAGCCCCTACTGCCTTGTAGGTACTTCGTAGAAGAAGGGCTGGGAGAAGGAAACTCCGAATGACCAAAATCCAGAGAAGGACCACGGTCCGACTAGTCAGCGGGTGATTCGGATGAAATGACTCAAACATTGGGAAAAAGCCTGAGTAAGCTGCGGGCCGGTCGACTGGTCCTTTGGCAGAAGGATGTCAGTCGAAAGATGGGATGCTGATAATCTCAGATGGATGCTCGTCCGGCAAAGATTTAGGACTTGATCTCTCGCTGGGAACCTACAGCTGTGAGAGCCTCACGATGGACGACGTTATTCGTCACTTGATTGGAAAAAAAAGCCAAAATAAGCCGCGGTCTGTTGGGCGTAATAGAAACAAGAAGGAGGAAGGAATCGGTAGCCAACTGGGAGGATGGAGATGCTGTTTTCTTAGGGAAAGGAACCGGAGTGCAACAAGTTGAAGGGATTGGCTTTATCGTCAGCAGAAGGTTACGATCAAGCATTCTCAATTGCTAGCTGTTGTCGGCAAGGATTGGTTCACTTCTTCTGCAGCTCAGTAAATACGCAACCCTCAAAGTCACATAGATCTATGCTCCCACTTCCGTAAGTTCAGATGAAGATACAGATGCCTCTTATGAAGAAGTCCAGAGGGCCGCAGAGAGGAAGTTCACATATGCTGCGATAATTGGGGACTCCAACGCTAAGGTAGGAAGAGGGAAGCAAGGATAGCAGTTCATTGGCGGTATGGACTTGGTAAGCGCAACAATAGGTGAGAACGATTTGCCGCATTTGCCGGAAGGATCGGCTACTACGCCGAAAACAGTTGTTACAAAAAGGAGACTGCAAGAAGATGCATATGGATATCCCTGAACGCGCAAACGAAAAACGAGATGGACCATATACTGGTAAACTCTCTGTGCATGCTACGAGATTTTTCGGTAGTGCCACTATTCAAAACAGGAAGTGATCACAGGATGCTACGCGCAAACTCCACCTTGGGTGTTAAGAAGGAAGCGGTGTTAAGAAGGAGATTTCTCGCCCAGAACGACTATCGAAGAATCCGTGCTCGAAGCGAAGATTGCAGCTGCCTCATCGGAGAAAATGGCGATATACACGAAGACTACCGCTGCCTTCTTGTGAAATTAACGTCTATTGCAAAACAAGCAGAAAGAAGACAGCCGAACAACAAGGAGAGCAAAATATCGTCAGGCAAACGAGAGCTTTTGGAAAGAGGAAGCGGATGAAAAGAGACGGAAATGGGCAGCTTGAATACTCGATACTCTTTAAGCTGATTAGAACTCGGAGGAAAGAGGACTTCAAGCAGTAACGCACGAAAAGGCTTCTGAAGGCAGATAAGAAAGGTGTAAAAGCATAAAACGATGCAAAAGAGGCTTGGCGCTCTATAGGAATAACCTAGCCGCTTTAAAGAACACCCTTGACGAAATGGTCACAAGTAGAATTGAGATAGAAGAAGTCTGTAAGGAATTCTACACACATCGATTCGCGTCTCAAATAAATCGTGGTGCCTAGCCGTGTATACAAACTCCCATTCGCTGTAGCTTCCGCTGATTTTGAGAAGGTCATCGACAGCGTGGAGATGAACGCAGTGTGACAAGCACTCTCTGAAGGGGCTGTGGCGTGGACTCCGGCTATATCAAGGTACTTTGGAATGCAAACAGAGGATGCATGGTAGAAATCACCTTGTTTGATGACCCAATACAAATTCCAGTGAATAAAGGGCAACCCCTTTATTCACAAGGGGGCATAGTGTCACCAAAAATTTTTCTCCGTGCTTAAAGTCAGTGATGCGTAGACTCAAGTGGATTAGTGGCATTCTCATTGACGGCAAACGGCTCAATCATCTGCGATTTGCTGACGATGTAGTGCTGTTCTCCGACAATACCACAACACTACAGATGGTGGTGCGGGAACCGAACATAGAAAGAACGAAGGTTGGACTGAAGGTAAGTTCGGCAAAAACGAAGTACGTGAGATCAGAGGCCATGCTATAGACCAGGATTCATGTGGGCAATGAGGAAGTCGAAGAAGTGGAACACTATATCTATCACGGACGGGAAGTCCACATGTATCACAGCTTCAGCGGTGAGGCAGCAAGGAGAAGGAAGGTGAGTTGGGCTAACTTCAATGACATGAAGGAGGTCCTCAGGTCTAGCCTTCACACAAAGACCAGAGCTTACCTGTTCAGTGCATTAGCCCTGAAAGCAACATACGGATTGCAGTCACTCCTTGACGTGGTCCTTGATGAAAGCAGAACAGCATAAAATTGCAATAACTCAACGTGCCATGGAAAGAGCAACGTTTCGGGTATCGCGGCCCGATAAAGTAACAAACGAAGGCTTACGGCGCCGCAGCCAAGTTCAGGATGTGGTCATTGCGACGGAGGTCAACAGACTATCCTGGGCTGAACATATTGCAAGAATAAAGGATAACAGATGGAGAGCAAAAGTTCTTAGTTAGCTATCACGAAACGAGCAATAGAAAAAAGTGGAAGAAGAAAGTCCAGTCAGGTGACCGTCTGAATTGCAGCAACAGTTTCAAGGAAGACGCAGATAAGGCGATTTGTAAGTAAGTATTGCAGAATTATTCGCGCCGATCGAAGGCGGTCGAGTCGAGCATTTTAAATGTCCGTCGCAATTTGTATGAACTACATTAAGATGCAAGGTGCGCTAGTAATTAATGTGATATTAATATGCAAGATTACCATCTGAAACTATGACGCTCAAGTATTTCGTTGTTCTGCAACGTTCCGTCACCACGAAAAGACAACGATGTAAAATTATAGCCACCCATAAGTTCAATATGTGGACGAGTTACTAACAAAGTTCCCATTTAAAAAATGAACCACCACATTTTCAGACTTTACTGTTCAACAGATTTGATCGACGGGTGGTCTGACAAATTTTTTGAGCTGTCGGTAGTGAGTTAGTGTTGTTGCAGCGCCAGTCCTTCAACGAGTGACTTAGCAGAGCAATATCACGAGGAAAAAATTATATGCAGTATACTATTTATTCGCTGAAGCGTGGCACTGAATGTGTGCGTCTATTCGATGCTTTTGATGTAAAATCAAGATAAGCCAATCGAAGACAGCCTTAAGCTGAAGAATCCAGAAAACAAACGCCTTGAATAATCTTGTTCATTTTGAAAAGCCTTTAAACTTTATTGCATAAAGCAAAAAAAAAACATACATAATATAAACTAAACAGCTGCATAAAGTGGAGTAAGATTTTCTTGCAACAACAAGCACAGCAAATGATGCCCGCGAGGGAATGAAATCTTTTAATATAACATGAAAGCAGGTGCGGCATTTATTAATGAACGAGTGAAAACCGATGTTGGTTAGTTGGGAAGGATATTGATCGAAAATATGGAGAAGGCTAACGGAGGCTGACCCATCGACAGCAGGTGTATTTATCTGTGCGAAGTAACTGCATTTCAGAACAATAATGGACGATCTGTGATGACATAAGGACGCCCATTATCTGGCACGTCATGTCGATCACCTCTGAAAAAAGCGATGTGGTACAATATAAACACAGTCCAAAAGTTCCTGCAGTTTATTGCTCACTTTGCGCACAATCTGAGGGCATTCAATCCGCAAAATCTTGGCAGCGTACAAGAGATTTTACAAGTGTTGCACTAGGGGCAGACACAAATTCCCCTAAAATCTGTGCAATTTCAGACACTGCTTTTCTCCCAGACAGCGGCTTGTGTACGGTTCGCACCTCATCTTTTCGCGTTATTCTGGCAAAATTTGCGCGGTAGTGTGAAAACCAGTGGTATTTTAATTCACTTCGTAAAATCGTATTCTATAGTGCGCTCGAAATTCGCATTTTCCTTCTATTTATCCATCTAAAGAATATCTCAGAGTACGTATTTTGGGTGCACTAATAAGACTTTCTAGCTGTGAAATTCCACTTCAAAACGTGGGCCTGTACCTCTTGTGTTGCGTATTAGATCGTTCATCAGGCAAAAACGGCTTGGCTCCAAGCGATGCATTTAAAGTGCATTTCATCTAAGGTGATCCCATAACCGAAGAAATGCATAAAGTTATCTTTGAAGGTTCCATTGTGCACCAACAACGGCTGTGGAACTCTTAAAAGTTGGGCAATAATATCTGCTGCGACTGCAGCAATGACTGCAGCAACCGTATGGAAACAGAGTTTATTTCACGGGCAATTTTCCTATTTTTTTTCCAATTGAAATACTCGTCCCAGAAATGAAGCATCCCCCACTCCGTCTGAAAAATTTGAGCCTAATTGTGAATCATCTGCTCATCGTCATAGAACTGCACTGTTTTCATTTATCTGAAACAACATCGTTTCCGTAAAGTATTTCAAAAGTAAACATCAACAATTTTGGCATATCCATACTGCCTTTCACTGTTCACAGTTGCAATTTTCGCCCTGCAGTCTTATAATTACTTTGTTTACCTTAGCTCGGTGTTTTTCGACCCGATATTGCCCCGCTCTGGAATGTTTTTGGGCGGCTAGGAATTGAATCTTGCGTTTGCATTCTCCTTGATGATGGCCCCTTACTGCCAGTATGCCGTGAGCAAACTGCTGGCTGATAACTAAAAAAAGGTTCATCGTTTGATTACTCCATACAACATGACGACGATCCGGCAAATACAGACATGTTAGTCTAATCAACCACCGAATTTTGACCACTGATCGGTGAAGTTTTAGATATGGATCATCCGCATCCCTCCATTGAATCAAATACTCGACGAGAAATATAGTGTTCCAGCGAGTTCAGTCAATCGAATTTCACGACAGGTTCTTTTTGCCAAAGCGCACTCGCACTCGTTTATCGAAACACTCCACCCTTGAACCCAAGTAATCACGCATCTCTTCTAAACTTTTTGCCTTGACAAAAGCTCTATGCTTTCCAAGCAGCGCTTTATTTAGTTGTATTGGTTTTATTGCCAACCAGGGCAATCGTAGCAAGTTTTTTTGCCAATCGAGGCAACCGTTAAGCTTCACAAACTGTTCCACACAATATTTATTATGGGCCTATGTAGTTCGATTTTTTCGCTAGATATTTGTCAGCGAAAGATCCAGTGGCGCTCTATACAGGAACTGAAGCTCTATACAGGAAAATCCAAAACAATGAAATATAAAATATGTTTCAAAGCAGCATGAAAGTCGTAATGGAGGGCGCGAATTGGCGCCGGCTGTTAGAGTATTGGAGTGGTTATAGCGTCGACTGCCAACAACACATATTCCCAAGCATCTATTAGTTTTGGGAATTTGCATACATTTTAAGCAAGAAGGAAGAGACCAAATTAATGAAATCACTGTGAAGTGAATACAAAGTTCGAGAACTTGAAAATCTTTGAAAACTGCTCGAAGGTTTGAAATTACTGCACCACTCGCAACGGTCATATGAATAAGCCGCTGCCACCGCCTACATTAAACTTTTCTCATTGACCATCTTTTTCTTTGAAGATTATCGCAATGCTCCTTGATTGCGATACTGCCACATTAAGCAAGCAGCACTTGCGTGCATTTTTAACATATATGATAAACAGTGCAAAGCAGAGTACATGGCAGTAGCAGTAGTTTGGCGAATGTTCGAGATTCCCAGCTTCATCTTTGGTTAACTTCACCAGCATATTCTGATAGATTCATTTCACCTACAGCTGTGCAACGTCAGCATCATTTCTACGATTTTTTGCAAATACGGCTTCCGCTTGCATGTTGCCAAGCAGAAGATATCAGATTGGCGTTTTGGCACTGTGTGTTTTTACCTATGGCCTAGTAGAACATCGTCGTCAGTCCGCAGAGACCAAAGATTAGTAGCAGACCTCATTTGATTATATGTCGAAATCTCTTAGCAAATATTTTCCACATCTAATTTTTCATTGAGCATATTTCGGTTCGACGTTTGCTATAATTCATATGTCATGCCCTTCCCTTCTGAATACAACTCACTTCTGCACCGGTTCTTTGGCAATAGCTTGTTCTAACATCACCCCACTATCTTTTTCATGCGTCTTTTTTTGAATGCATGAAGTATCAAAAATATGCCATTGAGTGACTGTTATTGAATGATCAGTTGTTTTTGACTACACTGGTTACCGTGATGATGAGCGTGATCGACGGCTTCCAGCCACCCGTACATTTCCGTCATCAGAATTGCCAATGTCACGACCGTTCCGTTCCTCTGAAGATCCATGCTCAGCATCGTTCATCATATTCCTTGAAAAAGTTTCAAGTTTTTGGAAGATAAAGAATCGTTGACACTTCAGGCTCTAAACTTTTGGTTCATCATTTTGTTTCCCTTCTGGAGCGATTCCCGTATTTTCCTAAGAAATCGGCGCCACCGAATACTGTTCACTCTCAACATACATGACAAACAGTTGCTGAATGGGAAAGATGACTAACATCAAAGGAGGAAGAATGGGTGACTGTCTGGTTTGGGGGTTGCTATCAGCGTAGTTTTCTTTTTTTTCCCACCATTCAAGCCGGTCCTTGGCGGACTTGGCGGTGGAAGGCGGCTTATGTGACCGATCTGAAATGCAGATAGGCAAAAATTACTTTTGTGTACGACAGGAAATCACTCAACAAACCAGCCACTGCAGGTTAAAACGATAACAACCTATTTCCAGTCAAGGCCACGGGTGCATAGAATCAAAGCAGAGACGACGAAAATGAAGGAAGAGAAGGTTGGAAGTGGGAAATTTGAATAATTATTTGTGGGTAACAGAACTGGGGCGATACTGTCAGAAATCCTGTTACACGCACGAAAATTGATGGCTTGATCGTGACTTCGTAAGTTTTTTCTTGCAGTACCATGCAGTTGCAAATAGTAAACCGCATATGCTAGTTCTCGTACTGGTTCAAGCGCAGTTATCCTTCATCGGAGGTTATTTAAATCTTGACATGCTCCACTCATTCAAGGTACCATGCCTCCCTTAGCTAATTGGCGTCTTTGTATTTTAAAAATCATTGAAATCCATGAATCAAAGGTCATTCTGAAGCCCCTAAAAAGCTATTAGGAGCGTGTTTGGAGGCACCTGGATCATTACAGCGATTAGGGATGACAATGATTTCGACATGTCGTCAAACCTGCCAAAAACAACTTGGACACCCTATTACTAAATGCTCTAAAAGGGCTGTTTGTTGGAGAAGTCACTCAGTGAAGCTGGCTTCTGAGAAGGAGTGGCGATTGTACTCACTGTTCCCGAAAAGAGGGTTTATTTCGTGGAAACTGCTCTAGCCGTGCTAATTCTTCGCTTCACAATTGCGTTTCTCAAGAGCCGCATTTTTCTTTTACTCGGATAAACTGCGGAAACGGTGTCATGGAACTGTACTCTAAACATCAACGAAACAGATATTTCATCGACGAATTTAAGCAAACCGCTCAGGTGCACGGCGATTGAGGAACGTGATACTGCCGCTTCCTGTTCCAGTTCACTCGGCCCAATATCCACATGACGATGGTCACTAAAACTTGAGGGATGATCGATCGTACTCGCTTTTGCAAAGCATTTTTAAGAGGTCAGTAAATCCAGTTTGTAATGACTTCACGTACTCATTTTTTAAGATTTCATTTGTTATAAGAACTTCCTCATGTTGATGTTCTAAGTTCTTGGCGACCAGAATTCTCTTTTTCGTTCTTTTTTCTCATTCTGAGCAGATAGGAGCTAGCCGTATTTGCGACAACGTCCAAAGGGTTTATTATTACAGCGATATTCAAGCTACATCGCCAGGCAGTGTTCTTACTGCAAGTTCTCTCTGGATTTTGAGTTTCGGAGAAATTTTTGGTCTCCTTTCAAGTTCATCTCGCTTGAGATTGCTACGACATTTTACTTCTCACTTTTTTGCTTAGTCAAATTTTTCACATATCATGCCCGGCTGAGGAGCAACTAGGATTCAAATGATTGGTGAATACAGTAGCCGCGAATTTAAGCCACTGCGATACCGTTTCGGATGTAATTGTATTTATGTGTGAACGTATCGGCTCCAAAGGTTGTTCCATACTACTTCGAACAAAATTCCAAGAGTTCGATATCATCAGGAAAGTTTATTGAAAGAAGAGGCTATTATTCATTACGGAACTTTGGCCGACTATTGTAATAATAGTAAACTTTGCAAAATCACAAGAATAGCGATTTTTACGAGATCCATGCTTACGAGGATGAAAGGATTTCAGACGAAGTTTTGCGAGCATAAAAACAGTCCAGTTTTTATTCGCGTTAAAATGACATGCAAACAATGTGAGTAATGTCCTCCTAATCCGCGAACGAAATCTGGCAGAAAGGCAAGCGGAAATACCAATAAGTGTACAAACGACACAGAAACCGCCTGATTAAAAAGGACGTCGAAAGAAACGCAAACTTTTCAGCATACTCGCTATTTATACTGTGAACATTCCTGCGAGCTGCTGTTTCTCCGACGATGTTGTGAGTTGAGCCATGTGAACATGCTCTACTGGGTCGTGATTCATCACCGTATCGTGTTATTCTCGACCTCTCACCTTTGCTGTGTTCTGAGCTGTAAAGTTCCGTAGTTCAAATCCATTCGTGCTGTTGGTTTCATGAGAAAAATGTATTAACGCGCATGCAGGTAAGATGTATACGATTTCTTCCGTGATTATACCATCACCGTTCTTTTATGGGGAAGCTGGGGATCAGCGTTTTTGCTGCGAAGAAAAAACAAAAGGTCATATTATGTGGCAGAAATTGAGCTCTTGTTATAAACGAACTTCTGAAAATGACGTGAATCAATGTTTTCTCCCTTTATCTCATCAATCTTCATCTAAGCAGATGCTCTCCGAAATCAACTGGCCGTGAACATGAGCAAGACTTTATGCACGACGTGTTGGTAGCATGGTTGCCATACTGAAACCACCGCTCCTCATCGCATGATTGAAGCCTCTTTTGATTGCTAAAACGGAAGAGATGAAGTCCAACAGAACAATACTTCGGCGGCAAACAAGAAATCAGTCAAACTACAATGATCGCCTCAAATATTGTATAATACAAGCTCAAACAGAATTTCCTCAAGCAGAAAATTTTAACATCTTGGAAGAAAAACTGTCGGAGTGGGAGCTATTTTTGCGCCTGAAATTTTTGAAATGAACATCAATAACGTGTGTTACTTTCGAACGTAAGAAATCGAGTAGTCTTTGACGCTTTTGCCTTAACGAGAGCGAATTGATGCGAGGAATTTTTGTGGCAAGGAAGGGATAGGAGAGGCGGGAGTTTCCAAAAGGCTTAGAAAGAGGAAATGCATTGGAAGAACCTACTGGAGGTTTATCCAAGTTTTGCGAAAAGCGAGTTTCACGCACACTCGACCGCCATAAATCGCCTTGGCTATTCCAAAGAAAAAATACGAAGTATTCTGATTAACACGAGCGATTCATGCATAACATCAGGTCATTACTGCAAATGTTCCTCTAGCCGATGCTTTGCGCGTAAACACATTGGCAGTTGAAGAACAGTTTTTTAAGCATGGCTGTCGGAAGAAAGCTGGGTTGTTAGCCGCTGATGACCGGTAGCGAAATTTATGATCATATACCGCGGGTTACGCAACCACTTGCCAAAAGGATGCATGAGGACACCAATTTCAATATCCACCCACTTCGCTCAATATCTGGCTCCCATACAACATTAACGCATGTTTTACAGGACAGAGGATGGGGAACTAGCTTACACAAGAGCTGGAATAACGGGCGAGTGACGAGGCTGGTGAACGCTATTATGGTAAGATTCGTTTCTTTCCCACCACTCCTTCGTGCTCGTCACGGAAGAACAACGATCCTCAAGCTGCTGTCGCTGTTGAAGCCCTGAATTTGAGACTTTTAAAGCTTTTTTGCAACCCAGCAGGGAACTTTTTTTGAAAGTATTATGTGTTTAACAGAAATTTTCGACTAGTGTTATCAAACTTCGGAAAACATCAGCTGATGTGGAGTAACAGGTGTTTTCAGCGTGGAAATGGGTAACATATTCTCGCAGGAAAGTATCGTCGCATACATTTTCGACGCTCAAACTTTTGAGAAAGCGTGAAGTGGCATAAAGACGCGAGTTTAACCACTGAGGTGGCAACAAATAGGAATAATTTGCTCCGAAAATATGCTATGAGATTTCGCAACGGTTCCAGTCCAAGCCGACAACAGTTCCCAGTAACAGACGTATATTTCATCACCGTTGTTTCGTCGTCGAGTACTTTTCCCTGCTGTATCGCTGTTGAGTCGTAGTGTGCGAATACGAGCAGCATTCCTCTCAGCGGCAAGCGCCATCTCACGCGTCTTTCGCTCCTCTTCCTCCATTTCTTGATGTACTTTTCGTCTGTATTCTTCGAACCTAGGCGAAACTGCTCAATTCGAATTCAAAGACTCGATTTAAGCTCAACAAGGCTTCAGACTAACTGATTAACTTTCTTTAACGGAAGATTACCTCAACGTACGGAATTATCAACATGTAGGACAGGCAGCTTCGACGAAACACTCCTGCGTCGAGCCACTCAGATGTAAGTGAACTATTAACGGCGCTTCACCTTCTTACAATCTCAATAAAGAATGCCTAGGTCCAGATTCACAAGTGCTATCTGTCCCATTCGCTATGTGTGCTATTTCGACCCGCTGAACCAACCCGAGCAATCTGTCATTGGTGAAATTCATCCCTCAGCTGTGTTGCAGATACACACATGTAAGTGCTGAAATACTCATTGCGCACAACTCAGCTTATGGTTCTGTGTACCTGGCCTCTTCTCTCCGTTCTATTTGTAATTCGCGTTGCCGCTCCTCCTCTTTCCTTCGTTTATTGTCCTCTATTTGCTTGAGCAAGTCCTGCTTATGCTGTTCGGCTGGGTCGACGATACTGAAGCTGCTAAGGGCGATCGTTGTCTCGCTTTTCGTAGCCGCTAAAAATGAGCTGTTAAGAGGCCCTCTTTTATCTCATCGCAAATAAATAGGGAAAGGCGGCAAGGGCTGGCACGTACGTGATGTTTATCAAATTTTTCCCGCCAGACGTCAATGTTTGAGCAGAAGTCTTGAGGTG
The DNA here is from genome assembly GCA_022844705.1 of Toxascaris leonina. Lineage (NCBI taxonomy): Eukaryota > Metazoa > Nematoda > Chromadorea > Rhabditida > Ascarididae > Toxascaris > Toxascaris leonina. The sequence goes on along the minus strand of JAARMF010001046.1, from coordinate 6,844 downwards.
GAACTCATCATAACACGAAATGGTCTGAATGAGCAAAGCGTATCTGACGTCACCGAAATGTTGCGAAATTGAAATCTAGCATGCGAATAGCTAGGAGACATCATAAAAGCCGAAGCAGCTAGCGAACTCCGCATCCTTCTTCCATTCTCGCATCGATGGAGAATGATTGGGTCAAAAAAGCAGAAAAATAGTTGATGAGCCCGCATTATGCCAACTTTTTAGCTGTTCATGACGGTTCGCTGTGTTGAAGACCTTGGCAGGCATGACGCAAGTTCCCATCTTTTGCTACGATATAATCCTAAATATTGTTAGTGTTTGAATAGATAGCTTTGCATTCGGATGGTTCCGAAAGCTGGAGGTGGGATGCCTTGCAAATAGTAGATGAATACCAGTCCTCCAAAGCTATCGACAAAAAGATAGGCTATTTATTTTTTAAGTCATCCGCAATTAAAAGTACCTACCGTTAACCATCATTGTCTCAAATTTCTTTTCGACTATCTTTTGGTGTTTGCAGATTTTTCTCTCAATGCAGGAAACAATCGAGGTAGTTACTATTCAGATGTTAATGCCATTCGGGAGCTGTGTGAGGGAAAAGGTGTATCCATCACTTGAATAAGACAGGAAATTTTGGAATGGATTCATCAAGATACGTCGTCCATCACCTTTGACTGCCTCTCGCCAGCACTGTGGAAAGGAGCTGAATCCTCTTCTCTACAAATCCAACGGCTGTGAGCAAACGAAAGAATGCAATTCTTCTATAAGATCTCGGTGACGATCGAACTTTTTATTTGTCAAATATTCGTTGAAAGATTTGAAAAAAAAGGCATTCCAGCAGAAGCTAATCCGAACGTTATGGCGGATTTGATGAAATTTCCCAACCGAGTCATGGCAAAAAAGCCGAGTCCCCTTGGAGATATACGACCTCGCGCTCTGAAGTAGAAGGAGGACTTTCTTCAGCTGCTGGGGCAATTCGGAGAGTCTGTGTTCGAGACGCTGCAATTGTTGATAACAGTGAGCCACTTTCGAAGCGGTGTTGTCGAGGAGTCCTTACGAACATCTCACCATTTGCCGTGGTTCGCTTTTTGGATGCACATCTTCCTGGGCAGAATTGTGCTTCTTTTTTCGGCGTTTTCGCAGCAGCGCCTCATGATATTGCTTACAAACACCACTTCTCTCCCACTCTATACAACCGCTCGAAACGACAATCTCTGGAGGGACGCTAACAGATTTCGGTTTGCTTGGAAAGATTCTTCTCCGTCGTCAATTTATGCGATATTTATGCCGAAAGCTTTTGTGCTTATCTTGCATCGTGCAAGATTTTCGTGACGGAGATGTGAGGAAAACCTAAGTTTGTTGGCAAATAAGTGAGCGATTTCGTTCGAATAAGCCTCTGCGAGGTTTTGCAGCTCGTCGAAATGTGTCCTTGGAATGTCATCTTGACCGAGGCTGATCGGCATAATTCACCGATCGGAGATGTGACAACCCAGCATCGACACGTGGGCTCACTAACGGCATCGGTGCGCAACGCAGGACAACTTTAGCGGTATCTCTCGTCCGCAGTATGTTCGCATTCGAACTAATGAAGAAGAGCATGGCGAACGTGAGCTGAGATTTCAGTTACGCTTCAATGAAAGCTAGCTCGCGGCGTCCGAATGGGATGTTGGTGATGGGAACAGCTGATTGCCAATGATGGCTCATCCCCAAAATGTAGCTTCTTATCAGCACAATAAGTAACATCATAAGATTACATGAGAACTTACGCTTATAAACGTCAGTCGGTTTTGGTCTTAGCGAAGCTTCGATAGCTAGCGGCAATGATCCGTATGGATAAGTGGAAGTGTTACTCTGAAAAATGGACGCTTTATTTAGACGTTTTGGTGAAAGCGGAGTGAGAGACCTTTTCAGAAAGCAACATTTCATAAGCTCTACTGAATGAGCGTGACACATCACGTCAACCGCATGCTACCTAGCTTTGTTTAGTTCCTTTTTTTTTCTGAGAAATTGCTGTGTAAGATACGTTCATGCTTGTTTACATAATACCATAAGGCTACAATCTAGCTGAGGAGCAAAAAAAGTACGAGTATTTGCTAAATTCCCCAGTCACATTGCGTTGACTTACATCCTTCCCTTCAAATTGAACGAAATTTGATCACTATTGTATACTTTGCTTCGTAGATATTCAAACGGCTTTTTCCATGCATTCTAATAGAACTGCAAGTGTATATGACGTAAATATTCGTGGGACTTGTATACGTGCTTAGCGTGCACATGCTTAAGAAGCTCACTTCTATTTCGTGTTGTTGACTTGACTGCTTGATGATATTACTAGCTATCAAATGGCAAATATCTCTGATAAAAAGAGTATTAGTGGATGAGGCATAGTGAAGCGTTCTAATGAAAACGGACGCACTTGTGGAATTGCAAGCAAAGGCATAGTGCTGTGGAGAGATGTTTGTTCTTTTAGAAAACGTCTGCTTCAATATGTGCTTGTGCAAAACTATTGTTGAAAGTACCAATGTGTGAAGGATATTGAGCGACGAGTGTTAAAAGCGCGTTTTGACAATGTGAATTAAGTCAGTTTATGTTGGGAGCAGTTTATAATTTCTGGACTCCTTAATTTTTGACAAGTACAGTTTGAATACTGTGCAACGGTTTAGTAACGTGTAAAACGGTTTAAGTAAACGTGTTCGATGCAGTTTAAGTAACGTGCCTGACGTGTAAAACGTGTTCATGGCACAGTTCAGGAAAGTTCTATGGAGTTTCTTGCTCAGTCTGACCTTAACTTCACGCTTTCAGGCTTTTAAAAAACTTCGCCTTTCGCTGTAGTTACTTGCAATCCCTATTCGCTTTCAGTTGGCAGAGGTACTCTTAGTTGCTCATGCCATCGAAATTTGCATATATATTACAGCAAGGTTCTATCCAGCGATCGTAAACCACTCACAAGACGAGCCATATGGAATGCAACTGTTGTGCGGTGTTTCTGCTTGATAGATTCGACGCAGGCTTTCATCCATATTCATTTGAGTATTTAATTAATGCTCCCGTTGGCTATCTGTTTTGCATGGCATCGTTTAGCATTGCATGACTAAATGACACATTCAACTTGAGTGCCCCATTTTTGGTAACAAATACCCTTCTCTAAGACATGTGAATTTTGGCAGATTTACTTGCTCATTTCACCTATCTTATTATGAGTCTTTTAGTTTGGCTCAAAAAGTAGCTCTTCCACAAATTACTTCAGGGCATCAGAGTATGAATAGTGGAAGTACTACATTATGCTTGCAGCGTCTTAAATTTCAACATATATACGTGAATATTAGGACTCATTGTGGAGATAATGATCTTGAAAGGAAGACACCGTATTTGAAACTAACGTTCGTAACAAAATCAACGTCACTTTGGCATGGGCATCTACAAAGCAAGGTGATTTATAGGCGGCTAGTCGATAGTTTTTGAGAAGAAATTGTGTGGTTCGATCGAATTGAATGGCCATAACAACGAATGGACGAACCGATGGCGATCAAAAGGTAGGTTTCTGCGATCCATTAGTGGGGTCCCATAGTTTCATTGCCCAGTTGGGCTTAGCTCTCGAATTGATAGGTTCTTATAACGACACCATTCATGTAATTTTCATGCACTACTTTAAAGCGTAAAGGCTAAGATTACATCGTCGTAAGCCAGGTTTACAGCTATCCAGCATAAATTTGTCGAAATGAAGTGCTCATTGATCGCGCATGACGCAAGATTTCTTTTGATGAGCATTCAGTGCGCTTAACGAACAAAACAATCATCGACGTGTGCAAAATGGTGAAGCAATGAACGGAAAAACTGGTGGCAATTAGAAATTAAGGCGTGCACAAGACCCATATTTACGGTCACAGCGGTGAGTTCAGGAAAAACAGATCGGTAAATTGTTAGGAATTACGCCTTCAACTGGCGCCGAAGAGCGTGCTGGCGTGCGGTAGACCACCTTTGCGTTTTGCCATGATTGAGATCCTCTTACGCCACTTCTTGGTTGAGGATTGCCCAGTACCCAAGGAGGATCATCCGGAGGCGTTTCCTCCTTCTAGAATAATGCTTGTTTCACTTTTAGCTGCATATTCACAAGCCTAGGCATACTGATTTTTTTGATGGTTTCAAACGCCACAGCTATCACCGAAGAAACCAACGACCTCCTGGATGCAATCGCAGTTTCAAGTCACCAAATTTATTTGCGACAATTAAAGTTTCATGGATATGCTAAATTTGGTGAATTTTTTTGAAAATTTTAGTTGCATATGAGTTGCATATCTTAGTTGCATATCTTGAAAATTTTAGTTGCATATCAAATCAGACAACGAAATGTTTTTGACGAGACAGTTGGAAAATTTGAAATTTGTTGAACATATTTAGGCGGAACATTGCAATCAAAGAGAAGCTTCAGCTACCATTAACTTCCACGTGAAGCGATCAGATGTGTTCTGGAAAATACGGATGAAGGTTTGCTATGGAGCTGTTGCCATGGCTGGTGGAATGCTTAGCTACTGCACATTCGTCACTGCTGCCTCTCTTTTCTCGTACTAGTGAAGAAAACACCAAGAAAAAGCATAACCATCATCAAGCAGCTCTCAGATCGCTTATTTTGGTTTGCCGACCTAAACATCCGATCATGGCTGTTTAAACTTCACGTTTACCACAAAAATGAACCTTCTTTTGTTGTGCGCTGACCGATGCTCTCGACTCTGATTGACTTCTCCGTGATGGAGGAGGTTTCTTGGCAATGCGATATGGAGGCGTTTGGGAAAAACTTCGTGAGATGAAGTGTGAGACAGATATTGCTGGATCATACTGTGAAAACGGCAACGAAAATATTGGCTGAAAGAAACGTTGTTTTATGATCGTTGACTATATAAATCTAAGTGCGGACAATCTCTTCGGATGTGCAATGATGAATGATTGACGAAAGAGCGTGTGAATCGTGCACAATTAAATCTCTAGAGGTGAGGTGCCATTCTGCAATGAAGCCAAATCTTTATCTTCTTTGAACCTCCAACAAATACTCAAACAATACGCATGAGGATTTATTTCATGAAATAAACAGCTAACACTTCCTGAGGAAGCCAACTCCTTACTGGTTCAGACTAACATGACAATCAGTGTTTCATGAAGATTAGAAACGTTCACAAAAGAACGATCAGAACATATACTGCGACCGGAACTGCCGGTCGTGCCTTTTCGTGTGTCACCTTAGTAAAAATTACGGCAATTGATAGAATATTTCGTTTTGTTATTTCAGACTCAACACTGCAAGTAAAAAAGTGAATATGCTCAGTGAGTGCTTTATTCCACTCCGCAGCCTTCTAATGGCGCTAAAGCAGAACAAGATTAAGTTAGTAATCGAAAACGGCGGTGGGGAAGGTGGTGGGAACGTCAAAGTGAGAAAAGATTCATAAATTCCGCTCAGGAACAGTAGCAAAACGCAGCACCCACCACACTGAAATCATAGGCTAGATACATCGTAGTGACAATATTTTATACATAAATTTTTTTTTGGCGCCCACTTTCCGCTTTTCGCAGGCGAACCTTTCCTAGTTTCGTGTTTTTAGAAGTGCTCAGTGATCAGTATATTCTACCTACAATCGCGCAATTGTTCAAAAAAAAAAAAATCTTACTGTTCGCCAATGAGTTGACCACAAGAAATCGCAGCCGAATTCAAAACTCTTCAGTGTTTTATGCAGCTAAAATTCAAGTTGCTAAAGCGTTTTTTGAGTCTCATATGCTTTTTCACTTTCTTGGACATGGCGCTGTAGGGATTCTATTTCTTCCATATCCACTATCTCGAAAACAACGTAATTGCACTTCTCTTTCAAATTTCTATACGCTTATATCAAAGCTTCAATTTCTCGACCGAAGTGTGTTCTTTTCTTGGTGTGCCAACATTTTCATAATGGCTAATGATTTTCCGCCTGATTGCCATAAACCTCCAAGGAGTTTCCTGGTGGCAGTTCTGAGGGTTGCTTTCTTTGAAAAAAAAAACATTTCCTCTACACCGACTTTTTGAGCAATGCTCATATTCTTATTTCCTTGTGGCAGCAGCTCTATTTTCTTTGTACACGTAAGTGCATGTGAGCATAATTTTCCTGCAAAACAGACAAGAGGCGTCATCGTGCATATATCGTTTCAAACTGGAATAGAAGTGGTATGGCACCACACCTTTGCTGTGTCGGTACGTCGTTGCCCCTCTAGTCATAGCGCGCATAGCGAAGCAAGTAGCCCAAATTTCTCAGCTGAATATTTTTGCATGAAAAAGCCTCTGAGTTTTCAAACTTATATCGTTTATGGGTCTTTGAAAGAGCTGATGCTCTGCCAAGTTCGAAACTGGGAAGTGCTAGACCTGCTGTTGAAGAATTAAGCTGTTGCATGAGAGGCATCCTGTTCAGTTTGGTTGCTCCAGCCATATCTCACTAGTAGAGAGGGATTACCACGATTGGTACTCAGGGCTTATTTAGTTGAAAACGATCCTTTGGCTGCCTATCGCTTAGGTAATTTAAAGACCACTATTAGACTCTTGTAGCGCGAATTGTGATGAGACGATATTGCATACAGAGGGCATACGTAGGCGGCTACGGTCAACCCGGACATCACTCAAAATCAGTGTTTTTGGAATGAGGTGCCAAAAAGTTGAGCACACTATTTGATTTTTATGGTTCCCGCAAATGCCTTCGCCGATTATGATGTTTAACCAAAAAGAAGCTAACCACGAATGGGTTCAAAGGAATAGGATCATCCGGATGCTGCAAATGAGAATTTGCATTATTTGTGGGAATGTCACCACTGCAGCTGACGTTGGTAGGTTCATAGTACA
>JAARMF010001045.1:38211-48588 GCA_022844705.1 Toxascaris leonina | reverse complement strand
AAAAAAAAAGTGCCTCAAAAACAGCTCTCATTTGGCATTGTATCACTGATGCTGAACCTTCCCTGAACGTATTTAGACCGCTCGCTGAATTAATGTACGCCAGAAAACCTCTGCAAAACGTTGAGGCAAAAAGCAATGGAACTCAGACATCCAGCGATCCAAGAAATGAAGCATTCCTCAAATTCAAAAATCACTTCCCTTTATTGAAGTTTAATGTATGATATTTCTTTTGAGATCATTCACATCTCTTAACCTCAAATCAAACCAAAAGGGATGGGGAGAGCACTGATGATCTTTCGGAAAAGAATTCCCATGCAACAAACAAGATTACAGCACGGAAATTATATTCGAAGTAATGGTACAAATAATCATTTTCTCTCATCGCCACGACAAACCGAACTATGCAATGCATAAAGCGAAAAGAGTTTGAAAAACAGCCCGCTCCATAACTGCGAATATGTACGTATTATTGGCGATAAAAGCTCTGAGGCTGTGAAAGCTGGAAACGGTTTTCCTGGCAGAAATGATCACTTTTAGTGAGTCGATATGCACAACTCAAAAAATTCTCTAGTATCACCTTTGTAAATGAAAAACAATTATTGAGTAGAACTTATACATCTGGTTAATTGAGCAAAAAGTTGCAGCAATTGTTTACTGCAATTCAGCTATTAACTTCACTTATCAAACATCATCTTACTGCCATAGTTTTTGCATCTCTGCTCCTCAGTCCTCCTACCCCTTACACAGAAATATCCCCATACACGGCCCTCGCTCCCACTTCATATTGAGACGTTTCTACTTCGATCCTAAAAAATACACAATTAGAAGCTAAAATTGAGCTATGAAAAAAGAGCTATAATATGCATTCAGAAATGAACTCCAATTTATGCAATAAATAAGAGAATAATGCAAATGTGACACCAGCACACGTTTCCTCAGACAGCGAAACGATCGATTTTTACTAGCGAACTCATCCTCGCCTTGCTTGTCGACAATGCACCACATAAGCCTTTGGCATTCAGCCGCCCAAAGTTTATTCACGCACACATAAATCTCCCTCTTCCTCCTTAATATCCTCTCCCTTCTTCCTCCCTTGCCTTCTCCCCAAAACATCTGCTAATAAATTGCAATTCTTTAAAACATAAACAACCAACCAACCGCTTGCCCACCCCAACCAACCAACCGCTTGCCCACCCCAACCAACCAACCACTTGCCCACCCCAACCAACCAACCACTTGCCCACCCCCTCCCACTTTCAGTGGAAGCTGAGTCATATTCAACACCGCTTTCACTCTTCACGAGTAATTGGTTCCTTAATTTAAATGTTCCCATCATTTTATTAGACCATTTGTGTGGCATATAAGTGTACCGAAGAATTTCCTATACAAAAGGAAGCGTGATCACAAGATCGCCAAGTCGATAACAGCAAATCTGAGAATCAGCAAGCTTCTAAAACCTCGAAATCACACAGATAAAACTAGCAATCAATTAACCCCTTGAGAGGATGAATATGAAAATTGCCAGGTGGATGGGTGAAAGACTGTTGGATTTTCGGAATGAACGCTGGAAGGCATTAATCGCGCGTTGATGCTCATCCGCCGGTCAATTTCAGTCACGAAAATCGCTTGATGTCTCATACTTAAGCACATCCACTTCTGGACATATTAGCTAAAGTGACTGCACTTAACGTCACTAATCATTCGAGTGGCTAACACAATAGACGATCATTTAAGAAAAAAACTAATTGAAGGTCATTGAACAATAATACAAATAAATCTGTTTGCAATTGAAGTAATTGAGGCAAAAAATATTCGTTTAAAAGTAATAAATAACTAAATAACTAGTAGCAGCGGTTTCTGACACAAGCTGCACACCGAGTAGCAATATCACTTTTGTGTAACAAACGATACTCCAGGCTGCTGAAAGAATATTGAGAGAAAGCGGAATCCTTAGGACGATTTTTGATCGCTGTTTTCGTCAGCGAAGTGAGTTGAGAACTCTTTTTAAATATTCAAACAAACTGTTAAAAATCCGCCGTCCATACATTACGTAATCATTTTTTGTGAAATGATGCCAACGAAGATGCTCAAAACTTCAGAAATAAGTGAGGCAATTGGAAAAATTGGATCTCCTCAACGACTTCCGTTGCTTCCTCGTTCTTCTTGAGTGTTTCACGAAGAAGAGATGAGGGCATGTTGATATCATCAGATGCGCTACTGCTACGCTAAGCGCAATAAAAGAAACATTGTGCAATGCCTCTATTTATCTGTTACATGCATTCTGATGCCAGTACAAGCAAAGGCTAAAATCACCGTTATATGGCTTTTCATTTAGTGCTAAATGCACTTATACATATTGACTCATCGCTGCTCTCTAGGAAATTAGCCACATTGATTTAGGCGGGGCAATATTCGATGTTCCCTCGGTACTTTGACGACTTTAACAGTTCGATTCCATAGTGGTTTATGACAGCTGAGGAAAAGACATAAAAGCATCGCACATTCCCATCACCTTCGATGAGAAACACGAGTGCAGCAGAGTGACGGACGAGCGCTTTTGCATTCAGAAGTAATTGAACTGCCATTGATCAACAAAATATGCGCGATGATGCATAACAGATTTTGGATAAACAAACGTTTATGCGAATCTTGTACAGAGTTATTCCTTCGCAGTCCAAATGATTGAAAAGTGCGACCTAAATAGTCACAAGACATATGAAATTCTTTTTTGCATTCGATTCCCTAAAATTTCTCAGTTTTATCAAAAAACGAAGTGGAATATGAATGGATGGAAGCAGTCCTCCATTCAGGTTACACCCACAAAGTTGCGATCTATTTGTTTAGGTAGTTCTTCAGCTGAAAATGCCGAACAGGCAAAGAAACAGCAATATATGAGATGACTGGTTGCATAGGAGGTGGATTTGGGCTTGGAGACTCCGAGCTCAAAAGCAAGGTTTGGACCACCGGATTGAAAAACCAAATAGGTCACGTATAAGGTGGAGTGTCAGCGAACATGGATAGAAGAAGCGATCTTTGGTGGCCTCCGAGTGGCGGCGTAATGACGTCAGAGCGTATGTGCACTAAACACAATCACTCGGGAAAGCTTGATTCAACGAACCGAATCATCCTCACAAGCACAACATCGACTGGATGCAAAGTTTCAAATTTGTGATGTGGGATAAATAGTGGGTGGATTGAGGCAGTGCTTATTGCTAGGAAACACATCGAATATTTCACTGTGTGGCTTAACGATGTTAGCGCTGAGCTTAATTCGTTGATGCATAGCACAGGGCAGAAAGTACCGAGCACATCAAAATCCTATTCAAATGAGGTCGATACTGAATGCAGCGATAAGAAAACAATAAAATGCTCTGCGATATTCTTTTTCTTGATGAAAAGATTGCATGATCGCTATTATATGNNNCGCTATTATATGAATAGCACAACGAGAACGAACAATGCAGCAATTGCAGATTATAGAAGTCACAACGGCTCTTCGAGGTTATATCACCTGTTAATCACCAAATATTAAAGCCAACAAACATGAACAAAAGTAGCATACAGCAGACGTACTCACTATGGAAATAAATGTAGAAGCAAAAAAAACTCACATTTCCACCAACGGAGTCGCCATCTTCCGTTTGATCGGACGAAGTGACGAGTATATCAGGCGTAGTGATTTGATTTGCCGGTAATTTCGCACAACCTGTCTAAAAACTCAACACTCAACACTCAACACCCCTATCAGAGTTTAATTATCTTCTGAGGAGTTTAATTTGCGCTTATCTGAATCAGAGGCAATAAAGTGTGTAAGCAATAGCACAAAAACGATACCCTTACGAGCATCCACTCCCTTTTCCATCAACATAACAACACGCGCATTTTTCCATAGATAACGAATTTAAATGATATAACGTAAACATTGTACTACTGGCCACAGCAATATGGAAAGCAAGAACGCGGCAGATCGCCAACAACATGGGGTTTCGACTTCAATGTGATCAACGTAAACGTACTTCACTTCTCTATGTTAAAATTAAATAAGCATATAGAACAAGTGAGAAATGGAGATGTCTGCCGGAATGAATGAAAAATGCAATACTGTTAGTGGAATCGTGATTCCTATCACATGATCGCATAAATCGACCTTCAGAAATTGGTAATCGATTCCAAAGAATATCCACCAGCAATTGGTGAACTTTTCATGGAGAATAGAATGCTTACTCGTTGCTTAAGCTCTCTTATTCTGGATCACTTGAAGAAGAAATGCCACATTCCTCAGTTTATAACCGTAAAAGGGCAATATTACAAACGCTTGTATATTCGAAAGGGAATAATGATGAGTGTGGTGGGTAGGGGGGTTACATAAAGCAAAATACAATAAAGCAATGAACTGATCTTACCTTATCTATAGAGATGGCACTATTGTAGACAGCATTTAAAGCAGCGATCGGATGTGTGCTTGACGAAGAAGACATTCCACTCGTACCCTGTAATTAAATAGAATTTCAGTCAGATCTCTTCCTTCCAACCACTTTTTTCCTCCAACATCCAGTGGACTCCTGCAAAGATCCCCGAACTCTCCAGCTTATCCTACGAGGTTAGGATAGGAGCGCATGATCATTAACGCTTCTGCAATCTCGTTAAAGGGTGAAGAATAAGGTCATCTCGTCACCATCAGTTGCACTCAGCCATGTCTGTCGATATGTTGTGACTATGCCCTTCTAGAAGCCAAATTCTCGTTTTGATGCACTTTTCACTATCGCATTTTTGCGAAAATCCTAATCAGTTCCAAACGAATTTGGTTTCTCCAATTGGAGGCCTCGTAGCGATTGCCCATGTTCTTTATTCTGCACATGACCAACTTATGTCGACACGTTATGTTTGTGAAAACAGAACACAATACACGGAACTAAAAACCGGAATGAGGAACAAGGTGGCACTTTTCTTGGGAATCTGAAGGTCGCAAAACAATGTTAACTACTGCCACAGTGACAGATATTCTGGCCGAAGTTTCAGCCAAAGCTTTAAAGTGAAGGAGCTGTGACCTGTAGCAAAGGGCAAGTGGAAAGTGCATATACAACAATTTGAACGGAAGAAGAAGCATGCTAGAAGTTGGCACCGATATGCGCTTTTGTGTTGCGCTGGATTGCCTGATCCTTTCATAGGTTATCAAAAAAAGTACAAAGTGTGGTACAATGCCTCGATATTTTCTATGAATCTATCGCCCGCACAAGCATCATCAAAAGATTCGTTTTTGCGTGACCGGACTAACGCAAAATGAAGGCCCAACCGAATCTGATGCAGGTAAGTCGTTCCTTTTTCGCCTCTGTGCGGTTCGCAGCAACCTTCAAAGCTGGTTGATCAAGGTGGGAGATAGCATGGCAGGTCATCATCCAATGGCTAAAGTCATATACAAAGAAGCACGTCAATCCAGACAGATAAACCGACGAACGCACGCACACACTCGAAAACAAGACATCATTATAATGTGCCTTTGCAAACCATCTGCAAAAGCGCAAAAAACGACTCCCATATGCCGGATGAACGACGTGTAAAATGAATGAATAAGAAGTGAACCGATTGTCGGTATCCGAGCGAGCTTCGAGGTGAAAGCGGTATGGCGGATGGACGACGCTGTCGAGAACCGCTGCAATTGTTCGGAATCTTCGATGCACATCTCTTATGGTAATTGAGTCCACATCCTAAAATGGATCGATCTTTTGAAAATAGTCAATTGTTCTCGCAACTTTACGACTTTCAAATTTCAATCTTCAGTTTTAATTCCTTTCAGAAGAATTCGAAAAGGGGAATCTCCAGGTTTTCTAAGATTTTTCAGTTTTGTTACTTAATTGAAAACTATCAGTTTTCGGCGTCACTGATGAAAAATTCTGGGAGGATTATTCAGCTGTGTAAAGAAACTAGCTCAAAAGAGTTGATGGTTTTATACTCAGTATTATCTCTTCAAAATCTAGGGAAACACCTCCATGAGGCGTGTAAATCAAAGAGAAAAGAAATCGAGAGACAGAAGTAGGAGAAAAGGAAGCGTGTACTCATAAAAGATTTCTTTTAGTTTTATAAGGCCGCTGATGACCGAGCAGACGACGGGAAGAGACAAATGCTGTCGAATTCATCAGCCTCTATGGGTTTATGGGTTTTTAAATGCATGGTTATATGCAATGTTTATACCTAACCATATATTATGGCTCCTGTTTATAGTTATTCTATCGTACCTGTGATGGCATGCTTTCTTTATTGTAAGTAAAGATGCTTATCATCAGCAATACCTGCGTAAGGTATGCCTACTAAAAAACATGCTGTCTCGTGCATAAAGCTAGAATGTGAAACAAGAGATAGTTAAGAGCACACCTTGACATTTGAGTCCTTGTTTGACAAGTCCAAATAGTAATTCACCACAAAAGTCGCAAAATGTTGGCGATTTATAGCTGTGAACGTAAAGTGTGTGCGGATGTACGACCAAACGATCGTGTTGTGGACATGCTGCAATGATTCATATGTTCAGAGTGAAATTAACACTCTTCTTTATCACTGAAGTCAAACTTCTTCCCAGTTAGAACGCATTTTGTTAGCGCTGGTATAATGCTGCAACATAGGATGGGACAGATTGGCTTGTTTCATATTAACTAGAGAGGCTTTGTGTGCCAACAATCATTACACCATAAAATCACCTTAAGGCAATAAACTTACCAAACTTGATTACACCTTTTCTCTGATCACAATTACCGGATAGGCAGATACAGGCAGGCAAAAACAGAGACAAAGAGATATGCGTAATTGCGAACACTTCCACGAAGATATGGACCGCAAGAAATCAACTAAAATGTTTAGACTTTTAGGCTTATGCATATCGCGGAATAATTTCCTGAAGTAGAAGGGGAAACTCGTATTGAATATCTGACACTCGTGATTTGTGACTCAGTTTCTAGTGTATGAACACTCTTCCCAAGAAGTCTGTTCAGGTTGGAATCAATTAAGTAATTGAAAATTTGATGTTCACATTGTACAACTCTGACATTTGATCAGCATTCATTGCAATGGATCAGGAGATTCGAGGTCAGTGTCAGCTCCACAAAGGCTTTAGCAGGCGACCGAATTCATCAAATATATTCGCAGAACTTTCAGAAATGACTGCCGAAGGAAGTGACGATTGCGATTCTGTTGTGCCACAGGTGGTTGAACACTACGCGAAGGGCACGCATGTATGCACCACAAATAAACCTCGTGTACGTATGCGAAATTGCTTTTTCTATTATATAGGTATAGATGCGTGTTGCGGACAATTTCAAATAGTGGAACGAGAGATAAAAATCGGTGAGAGTCATATACACCACAGAGTGGCTTCCTGACCATTATTTCAAGATTCATTATTTTCTATGCAAATGACTGGTATTGCAGACAGTCATAAAATGTGTGAGTTGAATTTATTGTGTCGCCGATCGTAAGTGGTCTTAAAGCGAATTGGTTGAATGCCTCAGAGGCGCAAGAGGGAATCAAGAAAGCTTTTGCACTCATAGATCGAGTGGAAACTAAAAGCACATCTCTTGCTGGTCTCCCTAGAGCGCTTTCTCACTTACAATAACACATAGCAGCCATTTAACAAGATGATGAACCAGCAATTCCCTTCATTACCCACGTGAATGGTTACCTCAAGGATTATGCAAAACAATTTTCAACATATTCTCTCTATGAAACATAAAAAATTACTTCGCAAATTATTTCCATTAACATAGTCGCACATTTGAAATTCTACGAAGTTCGTTGAAAGCGTTATGTGAAACAAAATATCAACGAAGCTATACCAATAATACCTATGAAGTGATTTAAAAGAAAAGAAACGATAATATATACCTTTGTTAAATTTATGCATCGAAATAATGCGAAACATTCCTAGTTAATTGACTGCAGTGCTACAAGCTGAAGTTTTCTTTGGTGGTCAAAATTGTGGAGGAAAACAGCAATGGAATCATCAAATATTGTCATAAGATGTAATCTTATGTGAATTATTGATAAATATGCGCCGCCTAAAGAAAATACTTTCAGCATTGACGCAACAGAAACAATTTCCATCATCTCTTGCCGCAACCTAGTTGTGAGTGTTCGAAAAAACTGTCAACACTAAGTGGTAAGCAACGCTTTACACTGCATGAAGTATCTCATTACCCTTGTTGTTGCTAACGTTCACACGAACGACATAATATTCTCGATAGCCGATGAAAAAATTACTCTCGTTAAGAGAGAAGCACATCGATGAACATTATAGTTGGTGAGCATGGAAAGCGACTTTGTTGCAGTTCATTATATTTCTTTTGAAAGAGAAAATGACTGTTAGAGACTAAGTGCCAAAGATGCGGTATGACGCATTCTTTTTGTTATATGTGGCCGCATTGTTTTTTGCTTTGACTGTATCACATCGGTTAGGTTTAACGACCCAAATCTGAGTAAAGCAAAAAAAGGAAACATTATATATATATATATATATATATATATATATATATATAATTGAACAATTCTCTCAGCTCACCATTACAAAGTCCATATTGCGAAAATCTCTCCAGAAGATGGGAAATTTTTGTGCGTCTCGCTGAGCACTAATTTCGATGCAAACAGATATTGCAAGCTTTTTACCAAACTTTAGAGAGAACAATTAAATCTCCACCGCTTGGGGCATAATTATTTCTAGACAACGTATGGGTAACAAGCATGAAAATCGAAGACTCTCATCTAATTCACCTCAAATGTCAAAAGCAAGCGAATTTCTCTCAATGCAAAACATTGATTCTCGAAAGTGCATAATCCCTAAACTATCTACCATATTAACGAAGTTGTTTTAATAAACTGCCCTATATTTGCACATCACAAAACACTATGGTTGATATGCAATTAAAGAGTAATCTGATCGGCAATGAGAACAGCATAGATCAACTGACTTCACTGTTTTGGCACATTTTCGTCTATCATAGCCTATTTAGAACTATTCGTTATTTAGACTGCAAACAATCTCAAATATATTCATTCATCAACCTCACATAGCTCTCCACAGTTCGCAAGCAAATAACTCATTTTTTCATCAACTTGAATATTATTTTTTCATTATCAGATCGAATTTTACACATTCGCTAAAGGAATAAACACTCATTGAGATACTCACAGGAATAATGTTTGAACTGAACGTTAGGCAAAGAATGGGAATATTATGGCACCAAAGAATATCAGCAATTCAACGTAGCATTGAATTTCATTGCTCAGGTGAAGACATGATCCCTCTGAATGCATCGTATTTCACCAGTGAAAAATCGAAATCATTTTTGAGAAATACATCAAAAGGACTTCTTCACATACCTCCAGGAAGTGTACTCCTTTCACACCTTGACAGCCCCAATTCGACCGATGTTTCTATAAGCGCACTTATCATGATGGCAATATCTCATCGTCTAGTCGTGCCTTCTATCATAACTTCAGTTGCTATCAGATGCCAAATTACATTGAATACTGCTCAAAATAGCAGCAGAGGCCGCAGAGAATACCTCTGCGTGGAAATGTCGCCTTGAGGCTACTTCAAGAACCTGTCCAAATAAGAACGAATGCTTGGGTATTGCAGATTAACCATGCGTATATCTGCCCAAAACGGAAGACTTCGTATGCAAAATTTACTTGAATCATCCATAAAGCAATTGTAGACAACTTCGACTGCACCGGTTATAGTGGGAGTTCACAATTCGCATCCAAGATTAGGCCACATTCCGAGCTGTTCAATGTGTTTTCCAAAGTGAAGGCTGTTATTTTGTGTCACTCATTCCAACCCACTCATCTGCTCCTCGAGGAATTATCGAATATGACAACCGTTTTCTTTGATCGAGTCGGCATATGAATTTATTCGGTAGGGTGTGAAAAAGATTTCTTTTGTTTCAGAAACATTCTCAGATGAAGGTGGATATAAGGCTTTGCAAGTAGCATCACCTTCCAGTAAGGATTCGGTGTCGAAAGGCTTCAATAACGTAAGCACCACTCAGCAACACGAATAGCAGGCAACAATCAATAGCACTTCAAAAGTGTGAGCCACTAGGGTGATTTGTCGTCGCTGTTCAAGTCACGCACACCGCTAACATAGGAGTGATGCTGCAAGCACTTACCGATCGCACTTTCACAATAGATTAATGCGAATTGCGAACGAATCCCTCTAATTACGCTTGTTAAGCAAACTTTCACACAGCTAACACTCCTCCGCTTTAGAAGCACCATGCACTATTGCAGATGTTTTGCTCAAAAAGGGCAAAAAACGGACAGCCTTACGCATTTGCACATAAGCACTTAGTTCCACATTTAGATTCATGATATCAAGTGCTTACCGGATATTCA
>JAARMF010001045.1:0-28082 GCA_022844705.1 Toxascaris leonina | reverse complement strand
TATAATCTAAAAACAAGTAAGTGTTGACCACTGGTTATTCGAAGGGGTGGTGCTGGTACTGACCACTGACTAGCCGCATACACAACTCACAATTATGGAGGATAGGCACTTATGTCAGTATATCTCTAGGAAGGTGGCTTGGATGAGTGCTTATACATAACGAACTTTGCATACACTTCAGAAATACTGAAGCTCTGCAGTAAAAATTCGCCCGATTATTTTAGACTTATTTGTGCTCTAGGCCATAGAACACGTTGGCCAGTTCCCTACAAACTACTATAGACACTTTTTATATTAGAGAAAGAACAAAATAAACACTATGAATACGGCTATTTCACATGCTTATTATACATCCGAAAACACTGTTAAGATTGTATGCGTAAAGCTAGAAGCTTTGTATAGTTATTACACCAATGAAGCATATCAAAGGTGGATAAATGGCAGATCAATCCTGGCAATTGTTGAAGTTGCCATATGCCTGCAGCAATGGACAATGACACAGAATAGTTTCCATCGAATGCGTTGTTTGCGTACATTTGCACGCATCACAACGATACGCTAACAATCTTTGTCAACGATCTACCACAATCGTTGCAAAGCATCATCTCCTCATCAATACCTTCGTATTTTGCACCACCAAATGATTCAATTGAAACCAGCTAACACCGCGAACAACAGTTACCAATAAGCCTTAGTAATAAAGGTAGCGCAAATAAAGAAAGAGACCCAAACAAGGTGTAACTTAACATCAGAATGTCGCCAGATGTGAAAATATGCTTCTTTAGCGGAAGATAATGTTTATTTTTCAATTTCATGTAGCTGAAGTATGTGCGCCTTCACAAAATCTTCCCGAATATTAAAGGCATCTACAGACTTGGAGTCATTGAAGCAGTATCCAAACTGAAACAATTAAACGGGCGGACGGAAAAAGAACATCGAGAAATACCATTAACATCATCAAAGCATTAAGAATTCACATTTGCAATAACCAACCGTTGGTGATGGCGATCGAGTCGTCCGGTCACTGCAGTGGACCTCGGGTCGTCGAGATCTTAAAAAACGCAGATTTCCGCCTTTGTAACAGATACCTTGTGCCAAATGTATCACGTCCAAAGTGTCTTTATTCCATCGCTCGAAATCAGCTCTGCTTATTCTAGCATCAACAAAGCCCACTCTACTACTGCTACTACTACATTATAAGTTGAAGATCTCCTTCACTCATCTTCCGTAGAATATGTGATGTCCACCTGCATGTCGACAACTGGAACAATTTTTGCCACCCCCCCCCCCCCNCCCCCCCCCCCCCCCCCCTCCTCGTCCTCGCAAGTCCATTAATAAGCGTTGCAAGCAATCACTCGGGCAGTTGCGAAATAATACCGATGGTTAATTGCTTTACTGCCGGCATAGTGAAGAGTTGAGGGACATTGCGGAGAGGGTGAGAAGAAGAGGAGGAGTGGGAGGTGACGAAAATTTAATGGTGCAAATCTTCGGAATATTGAATAAAGACATTTCGTCGTTCTCAATACTTCTATAAAGTCATGCCCCTTCCTACAAAGTTGGTGTTGCATTGACGTCCAACTCTGCCGTTACAGTATATCTGAACACTCACCACAACCGACTTCTCATACCATAATATGAAACGACGCATAAAAGTGGCAGCTGCAGCAAATTTTGTTTTTTCCAATGGAGTACACTGCGCTTCCTTCGAAAACACTGATACTCTACTGCAAATATAAAAAGCTGTTTTTGCACTGTACTATAGGCTTCAATTTCAATCCTGTACAAGTACTCCATGGCACAGAACCCTTCAAAAATGGGTGTACCTTTGCTGTCGGATGTATTTGCTAGGGAACTTTTATAAACGAATATAGACATCGTTGCTAATTATATCATCTCAAAAAATAATACCATGAATTGTTAGCTGAAAGCTAGAACAGCAAAGAAATTCGGACAGAAGGCTTGTATCTCCGATGTGGTCGATGTGCTATGTATGCAATGGAAGAGTCTCAACAAATTGACTGTGAGGCTTCGAAATATTTTTGTGATTTTATTCCACTGAAAAGAGGAGAACGAAATGTTCAATTGTGAAGAAACCAGCGTATACTTCAACAGGTGTATGGCGTTTTGTGCCAAAAAAAATCTTCTCGCTAATCAATCCCCTATTTGAGATTATGCTGATCAAAACCGGACACAAATATGATTATTATGAATTTGTTTGCTGAGTTGATTTTCAATGAATGAGATGATTTTTATCTAGAATTTCAGAATCGAAGACTTCTTGAAAACTTGTGGCGAGTCAATACTTGAGATCAGTTGGAAGAGGGGGGGGGGGGAGAGAGAGAGATAGAGAGAAATGGCAGCTCGTTATGCTATTATTTCTCCTTGCAAAAAATTAGAAATTTACAGTCAACACTTTTCAATCCCCTTTCTCCTCCGCATAACAAATGAAAATATGCGCACTATAAAGGCCTTAAACTTTGTAGATGTTGAGGATGAACAAAGAATATGAGCCTCAGATCGCACTCAAAACAGTGCAGCGTTGCGCCGGCTTCATATGGAAGGTGATGGGCAACACTGATGTGCGACGTTCAACTCACCGACGGATGACACCTCAGCCAAATTTCTCAGCAATTCGTTCCCACGGTTATTTCAAATTAAACTGGTTGCTCATGTCAGTCATCCAAACGAATTTACACATGGATCTTACTCGAGAGTCACCCATCACCATTGATAGTTGGCATATTTCCCGAGAAGGACATCCACCGGTCAAGCTGGGGCAAAAATTTGCTGCATTAGAGTGGTCGTTGCATTCTGAAGTAGTAATGAGCCAGTCGAGTCACTCTTAATTGCATCATCACTCGAATTTACTTGTTCAAGAAGAGCTTATCGAGTAATGGCTGACTTCATAATCCATTAGTTGAATGTTCGTTTAGTTAGTTGAACGCTGTTTCTTATAGGTTCTCACAAGTTGAGAGGAATGAAAAATGAATGAATAGTGAACCTGTTGAATGAGCACACAGCTCATAGATTGTCGAATGACAACTCGTTGGCGAGAGGTGAGAAAACGCCGCTGATGGGATGAAGTGCGATGTCCTCTTATCCTTTTTTGAAGTCGATTTCCGCTGCAATCCGTTCACACACAACCAATGAGTTGCTCCATTGAACGAGCTTTCTAACACCTTGAAGTGGGTTCTTCTCTGCTGCCTGAAGGAAGTGGTGAAAATAGGGGTTGACTACATCGAAAGGATGTGTTTTAGAAGAACTGAGAAAAACCACTCAAATATCAAAATAAGAGCATAGACAGTAAATGGCAATTAACAATTAAGAAACACGCCCAACGGCAAATATCTCACTTCGGAAACGGAAACGCCAAAATTGTAAACAACAATTTCCTCAGATCGACACATCGCATCGTGACAATGAAAGCCTTTTAACCGCACAACAAAACATATCCAACAGGCTGAGATGCCCTTCGAGAGAAGATATCTTGTGAGAGGATAAAGTGAAGAAATCAATACTGAAGGAATGAAAAACCTAAACACTTAATGGAAAATTCAAAAAGCACAACAGCTTAATGTTGTGACTGTTTTTGTTTGAATCGTCGTGGCATCTTCTCAAAGGTTAGGTTGGCCGTCAACAACACTAATCTTTATTATAGAATACGAGCTGTAGTGTTCGAGGTGGCTGTTTATATCATTGTAGAGGCCGAATTTTGAAACAACAGAAATCGGGTAGAATGAAGTATTATTGTAAAGTGAGTATAGCATTAATTATCGGGCAGGGAACTTGCTGTACTGAACACAAAATGAGTTTTCATATTGACTGGAGGGAAAGGGCTTTGCGCCAATCTCGAATCCAAATATTTAGACTGCAAAGCGATGTAAACGTTTAACTGACCCTTAGAAATGCCCACTTTCACAAATTATACATCAGCTTTGTGAAGTACGGGGAACAAGTCAAGCCGGAGAATTTTAGGCTGTGGCGATTAAATGGTGGCACAAAACCCTAAGTTAAGCCACTCTAAGATGACGAGCTTAGCTCGGCAACTCTGCAATTTCCCAATTTGTTTCCAACGTTTTTCAAGCAGTTGCGAGGAATATCTGAACCCGCTTCCTTTGTATGAGGATGGGGGAGGATATTCTCAAAGACATTGGCCGATGAGTTGCTGGAAGAAAAGTTGTCATCTAAAATTCGAAGACCAGTGATCACATTTCGATATGACGAATACTGACGATCAACTATGCGAAGGCTGTCTAACTTAATGCGAGTTATCACGATGGAAATAGGTAAACGGATTTGCAGAGAGTCATAAAGGCGAAACGACGAATCGTTATCTGCACATAACGGTACCACACTGAACAGTGGTTCACTTGAATGATCATGAAGAACACCGATATTTGCGTGACTTGGCCATAAAATCGCACTCCCCTTAACCAATTTAGACATATGCGCCATATTTTCCGCTCTCTTGTGTTTACTACGTAAATGTTAGTCATTAACGGCATTTTATACAAAACACTCTCGAACACACTATTTTTCATACGAGTGATGATTCGCGCTCTTCGTGCAGATGAAAATTTGCACAGCTGCGCACTCAATCTATAGCATTCGCCAGTTCACAGCCCAAACTTGTGTGGATCGCTGTTTCGTTTGCTCGACCAATCGACCAATTTGTGTAAAGGATATCTTTTTGAGTGGAATGAACATCGCTTACGGCTCGATTATATGAAATCATGTTATGGGATAAACCTTCGGCGCAAATGACGTGTCCCGGGGGCATTGTATTTCTTGAACGGTTGAATCCGATAAATGAGTGTAATATTAATATTCGGGCACGAGCGATCGACACATTTGAATTGTCACGACTGTTGTGAAGCTATGACAAAGTTTTTAAATCACATCTTCAATGCTCTCATTCCATATAACTACCATAATGATTTCTAATGGAATTTTCCGCGGCCACAGCTTGCTTACTATATTGTGTTGACTTTCGTCGATTCCCATTTCTGCACCGTCGGTCATGCCGATTCACCAATGGTTTAAACCACATTTTTTAGTGAAAAAAGTTCGATATTCCAATAATGTTTAACGATTTTCTGAAAGAAATACATAAATGAACTCTGGCTTCGGCTGTGGTAAATTATCGGCAGTTTATTCACCAATAAACAAAATTTCAACGAGGAGGATAAACACGTTGGGGAAGTTGATGCGATATGGCCCTCTAGCACTTCACGCCAACCACCTCCTACTCAATTATGCGGGGAGATAATGAGAAAATGCGGAATATTTCCAATAGGATTTGGTTTTCGATGAGACTTGTCCGATTCTAAGGAAAAATGACGGCAAAATTTATAGCCCCTTAGGACGGCGACAAATGGATAATGGAAGTGAAAACGGGCATAACGGTTACCCCACGATATATAGCATATACAATATAACCAATCACTTTTGCCTACAAATTGGGTAGATATATACGGAGAGTCTGCAAAGTGCAATTCTTATGGTTGTGAATTGCAATACATTATCTGCAACATTCTGCAATCCGTATTGTATGCAAATTAAAAGCAGCGGGAAGGTAAATATACACAGCATATGTATGGAACATATATACAGCGATGTGATAGCATCGCTGTGTGCTTCGTATTCTGGAAATGAAATTCTGAAAATATACAAAAATTATAAATACCGATCAAAGTACCAAGATGAAAGGCAAAATTTGGAGAAGTAAGAAAGGTACTGAGTATTGAGAGCACCGTTGCCAAGTAATGACTCAACAGCACAATGGTTCATAGATAAGGAAGAGAATAAGCATTGCAGCTATATAACAGACCTGAACCATCGTCAGATTTACACAACAACATCTGCTGCGAAGGAAACTCGAGGAAGAAGACAAAGCGAATGAAGGCTTACTCGCAACAATACACATAACGTTTCAAAAGACAAACGATGCACACATTGAGAACCGCTAAATGCGAAATTGCTTTTGCTGGTATAGCAACATTAGTCATATTCTGCACATGCATCGACAGCACAACACAGAAGATCAAAAGTGCACCTAAACTGCTCATCTATCATTATATAGTCCTGCTCAAATGAACTGAAGTCAAATTCAAATGAACTGAAGTCACATTCAAATGAACTGAAGTCACATTCAAATGAACTGAAGTCGCTTTCGAATGAGCTAGAATAGCATTCAAATGAACTGAACAGTAGTGCTCTTATTCAGTAGCCATTGCGAAGGGAAGATATGTAGAGAGTGAAGACTGATGATTAAATATGAAAAACTTTCAGCCTGAAGTAGCTGAAATTTTGAAAGAAGAGAAACTCAGCAAAAGGATTGCCCAACACTCTTCAGATTTTCATCTCATCGGTGAAACAGTCAAAGAAAAACGATTTTCCCGAGGGAACAATGAAAAGGGCCAACAAAATGCGCCTATTCATCAAATACATCTCCAGGGGAGTTTCAATTCCAAAAATTTCCAAGTTTTCTTTGTTTCTTTTAGCTATCTTCGATTAAGTTTCATTTTTACATCCAGATACTCCTTATTTCCATGAAAAAATGCAGCAGGAATATACTGGTCAAAGGCCAAAACTCAATCGACAGTCCCCAAACTGCAATGCAATCGACCATTTAACAATTCCAACTTGAGGCATTAGTGAACCACTCAATAGAGTAGCAAAATCCGATGAAATATTGTTAGCATTATGAGAGTGATACATTTCAAAATGTCATTGAAACGATGCTAATAACGCAATGAAAAGAGGAAAAGCGAATGTGAATTGCGAGAGAGAAACCTTTCTTGGCAAACGATCAATCTAATGGATAATTCAACGTTTAATACGGGAATGCCCGGATTCGACATACAATATAGGGCAGCCAAGAAATGGAGTTAAATATAAGCGACTAGATCAAACTGCAACTAGCAATGATTCATTACTACTCATCAAAGGTGAAATGAACAGGTGAGAGGCGTTGCTTTTTCTCGAAGGTATATCGCTTCTTCGTTGCAAAATACGAAGAGACCTCTACTCATAGCCATAATAGCCAAAAAAGAACCCCATACCTTTGTTATTTCAATCGCATATTACAAGCAACAATTTGATATCATTAAAAGATTTTGCCTCTTCTCTTATTGTGCCAAAAAAAGTTCATTCCACAATTTTTGTGTATAAAGCGAAGAGACGAACAACTCGAGAAATAGCTCAAGCTCATAAATTTTCTGATTAATCGACCGAAGCAGCAGAATACCTCAGATGATTGTTCAGAGATGCAACACTCTCAGAGAGAAAACATATGGACGAGAGGCATATACGTTTGCATTCGTATATAATAATCACCTATACCCCTCTTCCTTTCATATACGTTCGCAACAATTGTTCTCGTCGTGCGGAAGGGTTCCGCGGAACGGAAAACAATTCAAAACATTTGTCGAAAGCTGACGATCGACCGATCAATGAGGAAAATCCAAAGGAAAAGGGAAGTCGAAACAATACGCTGCGGAATGAACTAAGGAATGTGTCGAAAATTTCATGCCTCCGATAATTAGCACATGGCCGAGCGGAAATTATCGTGTGTGCTTATTCTTTGGGCGATTGCTTCCATACAGCAAACTTCACAATTACCGTCGTTCGATGTGGCAAAGTGCTATAAATGACCACACGCAGTAATTATCGTCGGCTCGTAGTAACGGCTATTACTTATTTTAACTGTGGGCTTCATATCTTATCCCAGACTCCGCCTTTGGTGTCATCAACTGCTCGGCACCGATATCTATACAAGGCATGGAGAATGTGCGTCGCCCTCGACCATGATAAAGGTTGAGGCGTGTGTGGAGACATCCATGTTGACTGCCATGATGGTAACTGGCCGATCAACGGGCAATAAATGCTAGACAGGTGGGATTTAACGCATTTTGTTAAAGAACGTCGTGTAATGGATATACAGGTGAAGTTGGCCCTTCAGATGGGATCACAGAAGCCGACTCCGAATTAGCTCGCGCTGTAAGTAAATGACAAAAAGCATTTTGTAAAGGCCTCTGATGACTGCTCAAAATTGCTTCACTTATTTTCGATATTTTATGACCTCTATTCATTTCGTGAAGCCATTTTCACATTAATCAATACATCCTTCGGTGGCAAATCGCTTCAAATGTTGTGTGTCGAATTTGCATAAATGGTCCCTTTTCTATTCTGCATCTCTAATCACTTAAATATTGAATCACCCTGCAGCCATTTCCCATTTCTGTACCGATTCGACCAGCATATTTCTTCTATCTGTGCCTTATTCCTGCTAAGCGCTTATAGAACATGATTGGCAGCATGAATGCGCTTTATGTCCTTTGCATTCCGATTCTCAAGCGAAATCTTTTTTTTCAGGATGAAGTTGCAGATCTTAGGAATGTTTCCAGACGTGCAACTTAGTTGATGTGGTAGCGACGCCAACGGCGATGACGTGTGAGGAGAAAGCGGCTTACAGAACGACAAGATAGACTTTAACGTGTGCAAAATTGGATAAAATTAAGAAGCATAAATACAAATAGCTCGTCCCGAGCATAGAAGGATGCATTAGGCGGGGCAACTGTGGACTCTTATGAAGCCAATGCAGCGTGCGGCGGCTTAACAGCAAACGATGTGAAAAGCGTGACACATTACCATAAAGAAAGACGTGGAAAGGAGTTGCTGTTTACAAGCTCCTGCAGTGCTAAACCTATCTTGTTAGCTGAGGACTCTGGTCTTAGTCTGGTACAACATTTTCGAACATCGCACACAGCAGTCATAAATATAAGCCTCTGGGACAAGAACAGATCGAAGAAACGTTCACCGCAAAGACCCTCCAATTATCTTCCCAATGCCAGGTAGATGCAACCTGACCTTCAGCGATTGACTAGATTGTTCGCTAGCAAAAAGCTAAGCAGGAGTCTGATCACCACGGCCATCAAACTGTGCTTGAGGAAAGTCTACGTTTCGATTATCCAAGGGGGAACAAGACACCGACGAGTGTCTTGAATAACTTAAAATATTTTCACGAATGCATACGCCTTAGTACACCCTACTTGTCTGCACCACTATCAATCAGTGTGCATATTCAACATATCAAAAGACAGTTGTTACTACCGTCGTTTACAATATATTAAGCGAGGCTATATCGGTCCAGCAAGGTCCCATGCTGCCTCTGTGCCAAATACTTTACAGGAGAATTTCGGTTGAGGATTGAAATATCGAATGATTTTCAGCAGCAAAAATCGGACCTTCCCTTGTTCCGATTGCAATCGAAATTCGTTCTCTGAATACGGCCACATTTCTACAATGCTTTCCGTTCCAATGCATTTCGGATGCATAATCTCGCCTCTGATCAGGATAAAGCTTCGAATGACTGCTAACATTAGTTGGTGGGTAGTTATTGCAAATGCCGTGCTCTCTCCGCCTCTGCATGGTGTTTCGCGCTTTTGCCCTATGCCATTTCCTCTCGTCTTATAAAAGTTGACGTCATCCAAACGATTCGCTACAATTTCGAACGACCGTCAGATGAGAGAATACGGGTTTTATACATTTGCAGAGGTATTCAGTGACCACCTCACGTCGCTGTGGATGAACAATGCGATGCAGCATAACGATGCGAACGTGGATGGGACTAAAATAATGTAATACAATAAAAGTATGATGTGACGAAGTCCAACATCATATAAAACAGTAGAATAAAAGAAAGATCGCAGAGACGAGTCGAGTGGCTTCGAATGGTGTGGGGAGGGAGAAATTGGTGATTAGTGGTGAAAAAATAAAAAATTAAAGGAGGGCAAGAGTGGTGGAATAGGATTATTTATTGTCGAGAATACATTACATATTATCGCGCTCGGAAACAGCGAAAACTGGTGGAATTATGGAGATTTGAATGGAAGAATGCTGGAGAAAAATGAGACAAAAGATAGGAACTATAAAGCTTACACCAGAAACTATAAAAAATTGTTTTTGAGCCGCATTTGACCACTGGGTAAAGAAATCGAACTTGCATATTTTGGGATATGTTCAAATATCAACACCTAAAAAAGAACGTAATAAATCAGAAAGGAAGTCGAAAAGTGGACGTCACCTTGCAATTTAGTTTAAACGCAGCAAACCTCATCTTCATAATTGATGTGGTTCGCGCTATACACACCTACATGCCTATGCAGACACAAACATATCAGTGAAATCATGCAAAATATCATTAAGAAGCGGAAGATGGATCGAGACCAGACGATGGATCGTTGATGGGTCATTCAATCATTCGAATGTGGTGACGGCTATAATTCAATATTGAGCGAGCCGTACTTATTGTCGCGTTGAGAGGTGGCGCACTCGAGGATAGTGCCCAAATAAGCTTATTTCTTACAACAAACATCCCAACGCTAACAAAATGGCCATATTTCGGGATCTCTCCACGGGATGAACAACAGTAATTATTGGATGTATTTTAATTTATATACGCTAAGGAATTTGCCATAAATGAGAAAAACAACGACGGTATCTTATTCGAGTGTAAAGGACAGAGTTCTATAATCTAGATGCGAATAATTCAAATGAAAGTTGACCAAAATATGGAACTCGTTCAAGGGAATGCCGGAATGTATCATGTAAAGCAATTGCATCGGAATGAGAGCGGATGAATGGTAAAGCGCAGAAGGTGACGATTTTTTGAGAACTGATATATGAAGATGGAAATGTAAATAAGAGCTTCAACCATAAAATGGGTTTTTAAGGTTGAGTAGAGGGGAGATGGAGAGGGGGAAGAGAAAGTGCGAGAGGGAAGGCAGCTAATCGAGTCGGGACTTACAATCAAGTGAGAATTATAATCAATGACTTACAACAGCAGGGGAAATTTTTTTAGTGTAATCAGAGGGTTGCTAAAATCGAAATCCAACAGGTATTCACCTCACCTGTTAACACCACGCATCAACAGTGTATCGTTGTTGGATAAGTGAGCAGAGTGAGCGTTTTTCATAGCGTCAACGCTCGACTGAGTGGTTGGTCAAAACACATCACGCAGATCATGATCTCTTATCGAATTGCTATCACATTCTCTGTCCATCAAAGCAAATATAAACAGACGCAAAACAGGGTAGATAGATGTCAATATTAGTATATATAAAACTCTAGAAGTGCATTTTGAGAACAGTTTCGTTCCCAAAAAAAAAAAACGGAAATCAATGAGTGAGTGATTATGCGCATCCTCCATCCATCGTTTCTATTAAGGAAAATGAACGGAAATCCTCAACAGCGATGGAACAGCCGATGTTGTAATGCCGTTAATAAGCAACGAGCATAGTTATGAAAAAATCGAACACTGAGGTGTCCCCTCACAGGTGAATGGCATTTGATTTGCTTATTGCGTTCCTTTTATGTGCACAGAAGCGTTTACCACTAGAGTACATTTGGTGCAGAAAAAAATTTAACGCGAAATCGTTGAGGCCATCGAGCATCTGAAGAGGTTCTACCATTATTCTATGACGTAACAATAAGATGCATTCATCGCATCATCACAAAAATTGGATTTTCCGTCGATCAAAAATATAATTATGCATCAAAATTGGGTGCTTAATTCCATGTTGAAAACTGTATTTGAATGGCGGTGAATGATGGGAAAAAAAAAAAAAAAAAAAAAAGAAAACGTGACGCACACCACGATATAAGCCACTTTCAAAGAGATCATTGCATTGCTCGATACTGCATATGCCACTAAATCAAGGCGAGTATTCCTCATCACATACATAAGACAATGTCTCGAATGCATCTTAATGTCATTGCAAATATTTGCAACGTTAGCATATGCAACATATTGATTAATCGAGTCAAGTGGATGCAACGATCAAACAAATTCAATGCAGTGGAATTTGTTGGAATTGCTAAATGCAATATGCAGTCGAGCAGATTAATTTCAAATAATATTCCTATTATGAATATTGCAATATTGCATTGCAACAAGAAGGCAATGCAACATTGCAAAATGCAAGCTCAAGGAAGAGAATTCATTCACTCGGTTGCAAATTTGGCGATTGCCGAAATTGTGCATAATAAATATTACATTGTGAAATCGTTTATGATAGACAAATCAACGGAGCTCGAAAAAAAAGAAATGAAGTTTTCACGAGACCACTATGCAATTATAAGTGCGAAAACATCAAATTGAACTGGTGATGTGGATGGGCGAGATACTGGGGGCTTTGAGATGTGCTGGCAGTGAGGGACTCTTCATAGATGATTTGACGAAATTCTCATCGCCAACATTTTTCTCATTTTCAACATCCTCTACCTCGATTACTTCCTTCTCGCCCCCACACTACTTCCTTCTCAATAAGCATCCTCGCCTTGATTTCTTTGGAATATTCTACACAATTTCAGGGAGTCTCGTCTCCAACACCCAAGCTTGTTGGCAAATTCTGATGTTCTCAAGCCCTTTTTTCGCTATCCAAGAACCCTCAGAAAATTTTTTTATTAAAGAACGCTTAGTCGACGAACAACACTGACACTGAAGGTTATGACTAGAAATGGCCGGTATATTTTACAAATCGCAAAGTTGTCGGGACGTTGATGATGCTTTCGAGGAAAATGAGTTGCAAGTACAGAATAATATGCAACTGAATGCTTAAAAATAACGGCAGAATGCAACGAAACTGTGGTGTAAAACGTTTACAATTATGGCCACCTACAACGCAACAGTTTGCTGGTCACGCAATAACAAAAACATTCGAATAAGGTACAGCTATCAGCGTGCATTCGATTCAAAAAAGACGAGGTATTTCATCTATATGCAGTGTACACTATAGTTATTAATGGTATATTTCACAGCAGATGCGCACAATCAAAATTTAACGAGTAATGCGTTGGCTAGGCTTTATAGGTCGATGAGGGCATAAAGTGCCAATAGCGGTTACCGAGGCAATAATCGCGTGCGTTTCAGCGAGAAATATAATTCACGAGGCGCAATAATTATCTAATAAGCGCAACAAAACTTTGTTGGTACAAGACCCACCGCATTTCATCCGTCAAAAAATATCCTCTCCAAACGACTATCCGTTAATTCTGCGCAGACGTCTCTGCCAGCAACTCCTTCAAAACTGCACTCCTCATATGATAATTTGCCAAATTATACAAGGTAACGGAAAACTGTCAATGAGGGAGCAGCGGATTTCAGCAAGGAATACACCTTTGAGCCGGAAGTGTTCTACATATACTGAAACGTTACAAATATTACAATACTACTTGATTCGGCCTTTTTTCTCACTAGCGAGCTAGATCGAAGCGTTTATCGTCTCTTCCGTCGCTAATTGTCTTGCTCCATTTGCCAAATTCTACAAACAGCTGATATATTTCCCTTGAAGACATTCTTATATATTGCTCCCCTTAACTGCATCTGCATAGGGCGATAAGAAACATGGCACTGGGTTAACTCGAACAGCCAATATAAGTAGAAAGACAACAGCATTTAAGAGAACAATGAGAATGAAATGAATGTAGAAACAGGGCTGTGAACGCTGCAAAAAATTTCATATCAGAGAGATAGATAGAAGATGGAATGAATCAGGATGGCACGGAAACATGCAGAAACTCATGCACAAGAAGCAAATGGCATTGCGTATGGTTGGAAAATATCATTGCCAAGGATCACACTTTATGATATAGTACTCTAGATGTAACCAAAAGTAACAACAATCGAAGTGGTGTTAACGGAACACCCAAAATGCATTAGAAAGAGGAACTGAGTGTCACAGTGTTGATGATATTCAAATGCTGCAAAAACTGTTTTATAGAACTTAGTCACATGTGATATGAAGCTGCAGTTTCAATGAATTATGCAAATTGTGCTAAAGCTGCGAAAAGCATAAAAACTCGTGCGGAAGAACACGGTGGGGAAGAAGCGGAAATCGCCAGCGACCGTCCAGTACAGCCCGAA
This sequence comes from Toxascaris leonina, assembly GCA_022844705.1. Classification (NCBI taxonomy): domain Eukaryota; kingdom Metazoa; phylum Nematoda; class Chromadorea; order Rhabditida; family Ascarididae; genus Toxascaris; species Toxascaris leonina. The sequence continues at coordinate 14,155 of JAARMF010001045.1, read as the reverse complement.
TAAAAAACATTTTGAGTGTTATCACCACAGGCAGCAGACGATCGTTGCAATAAACGTATGTTATCTAAATGGGTGGAATGCCGAAGTGTTTCAGTCGGAACGAAAGCCTATAAATTTATAGAGAAATTTAAGAGACCTCATATCCTTTCGCAGTGAGCACTTCTCCATTCCTATCGATAGGGATCAACGAACAGCCCTTGGTGTGATTTCAGAGTCGAGAAATCGAGATTTGTCAGCCATCGATGATGACATACTTTGGAGTTGAAATTTGTGCTTCTGTGAAAATGATAGTTGCTCTCAAGAAGTTTCGAAAATTGTCCGACCGGGAATTGCGCCCTTTCGTTCCTTTCATTCCTTCATCGCACCCGAATAAGCACCCAAACAAACTTCCGCATTCAGCTTAAAAACGACGAAAAGAAGGAACTGTGCACATACTGAAACAGCCAAGCTGCTCGTCGTAGAAAACAGATCTTCGTCTAAGGCATCACTACAGGTGTGACGGCAACATTAGTGAAAAGCAAGCACCAATTAAGTCATCCAACGAAGATCGGAAAGTGAGCCATAGAGGATAGAACGACCAGTATTTTGCAGTTGCAATCCATAAGCAAAGTACACGCGATTCAGTCGAACCCACAGTTGTGTACAGATCTTCAACAAAAAGTCGGATTCGCTGCTGTTCTGTGACCGCATCGTCTGTGAGCACCCGTTCATCTCCAATCTGTTTAGGTGCTCTGCGTATCTGTGAACACTTGCGGAGTTGGCAGGTCAAGCTAAAACTCAGCAGGGATTTCTTCCTATTGCTTGAATTATAGCCGTCAAACTTCATACCTCCTACCTTAAGGCATTTTTGAGTGGAACTATTGGGGAGACAGAGAGGTAAAAATACGTCCGCATACATATGTCTGCACAGCATAGCGCACTGCAAGGACGTGAACGTCTAAACGCACAAAGTAGTCGAAGAACGTAAATAACCGACAAAGCGAACGAGAATCTTGCTTAGTCCCGAATACAATTGTTGGCGCCGTGTGCGTGCCTGTCGGTAAGCGATTCATTTGCATATTTGATTAGCACTAAGTTAGACGAATCGTTTTTAATCTTCTTTCATACCCCATTTCCATATTTAATAGACTCCATTAGGTAGGCGATGATTTGATTGTTCGAATATTCCAATGTAACGATGACCTGCTTCAACTGGAGTCAATTCAATTCGCATATTTTATATGGAGTCAACGTCGTCAATACTCGACTTACTGCAGCAATCTATAAACTAAGACTAAAACGCAATATAAGCATTTAGCTTTTCATTCGTCATCTCTTAATTGTTTCACAGTGGTGGTGGTGCGATGATTAGCTCGACACTTGAAGCTTCATTGTAGTTTCATTTTATCCACTGTAGTTTTGACATTTTAGACGACAAAGAAAATGAAATGAAATTTCAAGCTGCGAGTGAATCGCTGCAAATGTTGTCGAAATAAGGGCCATATTGGCATCATCGACTCGTATACAAGGAGAAGATTGCGAAACAAATGTTCGAATAAGTCAATGCAAAAAAGCGATGTGAGCAAAATCGATGAAGCGATGTGTATGTTAGGCAAAACAATAATGCTTTTTGGTGCATTACGTAACATCCGTCACAAAGTTTTTATTAAGGTAACGATGCCTTTAACACAAAGATTTATTCACATAAAAACATCCCCCTCGGAATGGCCGGTAATTAACTACAAACGGAATAATGCTTCAGTGTGAATGATGATTCATGGGTGTGATAAAAAATATATCGCAAATATGTGGTGATATGCAGACAAGTTCAATATCTTTATTAATTAGAAGTAATTTGGGTTGGGTGAGGATTTTGCGTTGAAGAAGAATAGACAATGATTTGCGTTGATAATCTGCAGCAGTTGCAGTGACAAGAGGATGACCGAGATATTATGACTTCAACTGTTATCACTCACTGATAGATATGCCTGTGTTATCAAAGTAGTACCACCTGCTGTTACAATGAGAATTATCACTAACCATTTAACATCCAACAAAAGACACCTCAGTCGTGTCTTATCATCGGCAGGCCACACATCGTAGCAGAAGGTACACCCCCTCCTAGTTGTTTAGAGTCCTTCCTGGTAATGAGGATGGAGCTTTCTGAAGTTCATCGCTTTCAACTAAAGAACATTTCTGGGATAAAGAATGCAGGCGTAGATCAAGAATGCAAGAGTGATTTCCACTGCTTTTATCCATTTTCTTAGAACAATTCCATAACTCTTTGGTGAACAGTGCAGGTGTGAGAGGTAACGCTCGAGTAGTTCAGTATCCACTATCGTATTGAGTTTGTCAGCATTACCACTGAAGTTTTGCCATCGGTTCAAGATCATAGCCCCATCGTTAGAAAGCAATCCTACTCCGCCTCCACAAGAAATCTTCAGCAGTAAAGGTGAGAAGGAAATTTCGTGGTCGTCCTAGTCCCTATATGCAGCAATAGAGTATTACTTCTTCCATATCAGCGACCTGTCGTTGTAAACCAATAACCTATACTCGAAATTTCACCGATATAGGTTTGATTTAAAGAAAGACTTCGTGTGTCAAAGCTTTCAAAGTTCATTAATGTTCTGATATATAAGAACTGCGTAGGAGTCACCCTGGATGCGGTCTCCTTACAGACAAACGCGAAACACATATCACCTTTAATAATCAAACCATTGATTCCCAAGCTGGGGAAGTGCAAAGCGAAACACATCGCTATATCAATTCGGTCATCAGTAATCAACAAATTTCGAGGAATAATTCATATTACAAAGGTTTCAACGACGGCGCAGATAAATTTTGAAGCCTTGTCTAAACCTTTATCAGTCAAACCTAGTCCAGCACGTTAAAATTTATGAGGAATGCAAAACATATGGCGCCTGCTCCGATCGAACCAGACATGCCAAATTATGAAATATTTAGTGGCTGAACAATAAAGTGAGATTGATCGATATTCGGCTGACTTTTTTGCGTCGGGGCGGGCGCGCCCTTCCAGGTAACCTCATTAATCCTATGGTACAGTAGATTACGAGTTTAAATATGCAGGAAGACCATCGCAATGTGCCGTTGTGCGTTTCTCTTGAAAGATCGGCAAGGATATATTCAAAAAAGGCTGTTAGGCTTATAACGGAGGCGCCTATGCAAATTTTTGTGGAAATCTTCTATGACGATGTCATGCATGTATACGCACGTGTCTGTCTGTGTGATAGGAAAGCGAGCAGATGAAATGCGATGGATCACAGAGGAGGAAATGCGATGGATCACAGAGGAGTCTCTCCAATATGTCTCGTTTTCAAACCGTACAATAGACACATACCTCCTTTAGTTCTCAAAAATTCCGTTGCCCATTATGTCCATGCAAAATCAATTCTTCACCTTTGAATCATAATCCACAATTGAAAGAAATTTTTGAAAGAAGCGAGATAGTGCTTAGCAGACTTCTAAACTCTACTTTGCAGGCAATTTAGGGGAAATTTCAGAGCTAAAGTTGCTCGAAATGCTCTCATTTCCGTCGTAGTGATGAACTTTTTCAATCCGCCAATTCGATGTGAACAAATTCCACCTTCAGTAATAATTCCCATCGAAATTTCTGCTATTTTCAACGTTTCAACTATATTATCTGGGGACAGAGCCTACAGCAGGCCTGTTAGCCTCTTCACTTTGCATAGTCCTCTTCCACCTTCACTGCCTCCCCGCATATATTCCTTGTTTCCCTCCTATCCTCATCTTCTTCTTTGGGTTGACGTCGATTCCGTTTCCACCTTTTCATCTTCTCCATTAGTAACTTGTTCTTTTTGGTTCTCAAAGTGGTACTAAACCAAAACGAATAACGCATCCATCAGTGAGCATTCAATGCTGCAATGTATGGAAACATTGATCATTACTCCCGAGTAGACTGAATAAATATTCTGCATAATCGTTGTGATCATCACAACGCAAACGGCTCACAAAACATAATGAGCGTCGATGAAAAGCGCTGCGGGCAAAAACATCTCTTTGCGAATAAGCACTCGATAGGGCTTTTAATAGAAAAGAGCACACGAAAACTGGATGAAAGTTCGAATGAATAAAGTGTTGAGGAAAGTACTTAGCTGGGTAGTAACTAGAGAGATATCTCAACGTGAGAGTGTTTCGATGGATGCGAATCCTTTTCAGCCAACTGAAGCAAAGGGAGAATAAGGAGGTTCTGCAATGTAATTTGACTAATTATGAACTCAGGCATTTGAGATCTGAATTATTAGATGCTGCCGGTGGTGCGATGTAATGGGTTTCGTCGCTATTCTTAATAGAAGAAGTGGCATATATAAGAGGGAATCAGACCTCTGAGAACTTTTCACCTTTCTGGGAAAAAATTCAGAGTGGAGAATTTTTGCAAAACTCGAAGAAAATCGGATCGGAAGGCATCATTAATTGTGCAATTTGAAGTGTGAAAGATATTTCGCACATAATTCTGTCATCTCACAGCATTGAGGTTTCATTCTCACCGCATTTCTAAATAATCACTCTTCAGCAAAATAAAATTCACAGCAGACAAATGTTTATAAATGATTCCCACAATAAAGTATGCTGTCGTTGTGGGCACAGCAAATAATTGTGTGATGACGAATGAGTAAAGAGAGAAAGCCAAGTGAGAGGGTGGTCACAGCACTGAAAGAAAAAGTCTGAAGAGAGGAAATACGATTGAGAAGAATAATGAGTTTCTCTTTCTTGAATATTTCGACTATTTTTGGAGGAAAAATTTCGTCGGTTTCTCAACCCGACGTCCTTATTCCACAATTGCAATATTTCTATTAAATTGAATAACTGATGAAAAAACCGGAAGGGTTTCATGCAAAATGGCATAAACACAGTTGACAGTAACAGAAAAGCGAATGGGCACAAGAACTCTTCATGGATGTATCCTGTACGTCTGCAGCATTTCAATAAATGGATGGAACCGGTTCTTGTGCATGTATCAATAAATTTTTTTGGATTTCTCGACAGGATCGCGTTATATTTGAGAGGCGTCTCCTATGCAAGAGAGAACCTCGTATTCTGATTTTCGAAAGAAGAGCCAAAGACTAATAGAAAGCTTCCAGGAGAGTCTTCGGTTGTAAACGGATCTTCAATTTACCAATTCTCAATTAGGATGTGTTTCATTCGAGAGTGCATTCTAGTGACGAGAAATCTTCAAGTACAGAAAACACTTGAATAAACGAATTCAAATAAAGCCGAAATCAACCCCGAGGACAGGTTTGAAGTATTTCAGTTTGCATGCGCGAGCGCTCTAAACGAGGCAATTCACTTAAAACTGATGTGTACAAAAGTGGCGTCTCTCCCAAGTGAGGAAGCATGCAGAATTTGTGCGAAAATAGATATAAAGGTGGGAATAGGATTGAGATGAATGAACCATAATTACAGCAGACTGGCTGGCTTGTATCATCTTTGCTTTTTGAGGGGAAATTATTGATGCTATTCCGCTGTGTCATTATGCCCACGGCCGTGGTATTTACGTATTTTATATCGCCCTTTGTATTGCGTTTTTCGATTATATTATAAGTTTATAGCGATATCATTGATAAAATTATCGGTTTTTACGACGTAAGAAAATTCCGATTGAGAACTGTCCTAAGAAGAGTGGGTGGAGGGTGATGTCGAAAGGAGGATAGGAGAGGAGAAAAAGGAATATTCCTAAAAAGGGAAACCAATGAAAGCAGGAGGTAGAGAATGCTGGTAATGTAAGCATTCTTTGCTTGAAACGAAAAATGCGTCCAGAAAAATATGTGAAATATTCGCAGAAGATATGCTTCACCACATCGCACTATATTTTGGAAATCGTTAAGCAGTTAAAGGGCAGTTATGGTGAAATATGTCCAGTTCATATGCCTTGTACAGCAAAAAGATGTATGGTGATCCCTTGAATAAAAGGCCAAATTGAGCAAAGACAGATGGGGGGATGTGAAGGGGCGAAGGAGGTCTGAGAACTATGCCTCCACGTGGCAACAAGAGGATATTAAAATTGAGTCCAATGTTTGTGTTACGTACTCGGATTATACACTATTGAGTGCTCTATTTATATTCGCTTTTTCACTTTTTCTGAAATCACTTCTACTTTTGCCATCATATGCCAATGCCACTGCCCATTCAGTGCCATCATTTCAGTATAGCTGCAAATAAGACCACATTTGGCAAATTTTGGGAAATAAAAGCAAATTTGATGAGAAAGAAAAAAATGAAGAGTTTTCTCTGGAATTCGCTGCAGCAGCAGGCCTCAGGAAAGATGATCGAGATAGCTGATCAACCGGGAAGGAAAGTTGAAAGATGTCGATGATAAAGATGACGGAAAGAAGATGACAATACGTTCAGTGATGATTAACCAATTGATTTTTTCTCGAGGAAGCGTTTTTCCACTCGAGAGGCTACAATGAACGCATTTCGATAATGAATTTCGCCGATTTATAGCAACTACATTAAATGTTGCAGAATTAGCGAAGGTTCAAGGACATTTCCGCCAACTTATCGTAATGAAGATGAGGTAAAACCCATAGCGTGAAGTTGAAAATATGTGAATTAGTGATCAGTGGTTTTCAAAAGAGTAGAGCATCTGCGGACAGGCTGAGATGAAAACATGTAAAGTAGAAAACTCAAGCGATCAAGCAAGCACCAGAGGAATGGAACAGAGTTCAGCTGTGAAGGGGCCAAGAAACAAGCAATAAGCTTGAAATTTCAGTACATATCAAAGATCACAGCAATGTCAACACAAACCAACACACAAACAATAACACAACAACGATGAGGCGGCAGTTGTGGCATCGTCACATCAATGACTCGACTGGTCAACGTCTGCTTATTGGCTTTCATGGTGACATCCATGTTCAGCTTGGCTAAGCAGATACTTCAAGAGTACCCGAACTACGATTCATATATAATCGACAGCGACAGCTTAGAACTCGACAGCTCAATATTTTCTGCAGCATTCTGCAAATTTGATTCGCAAGAAGGCATAAAACATGTATCTGAACGGCCTGAAAATTGAGCATTCAATAAGCTCGAAGTTTTCGCATCTTTATTCAAACGGTCCTTTTCGAGAATGCCGTCGAAATTGCATCAAATTCAATGCGAATGCAAGAAGTTCGCATGCGAAAGTCCATAAATACGATTTCGCATGACTGCATAAGCCATCGCAAAACCACAATAGTTCACGCCACATTTACGTATGCGAACGCTTGTACATATCCATTTCTCTGATGGCCTGCCGACCGCAAAAGCTGTGACGATGCAATTTGTCATATCCCGTTGCTACAGCTGTTGACGCTTAAAGGTGCCATTAAGTTTTCAATAGAAACATATATTTCTATTATTTGACTAAGGGCTAAAAACGAGTTTCGAGATGTATGTAGAACAGGCTGATGCCCCTATGAAAGAGCATTAGCAGGCGCTTCACTATCGCTTCCATTTCTTTACGCCACCTAGCTGGTATTGACAAAGTGCAACACAAGAGTGCAAATCTATCAGTTTTCATGTTTTGCTTTCTTACAGTTTATTTCAAGCGGTCCAATAAGAAATTCCAGGTGATCACAAATCAAGGGGAACGTAATTCGGGAACATCTGTCACCTTCCTCAACCTCAATTCATTGACAATCACTTAGCTGCAACTCTCTATAGACATTTGACATTTTGACTGGTGCCAGCGTTCTCTCAAAGCATCTCATCTCTTTGGTTGATGGCTTGTCGCTATGGTGACTAGTCTTGTAAGAGTCGCAACTAATACTGGATGCTTTAAAGATCCAGTTGCCATTCCAAAGCAGTGCAACTTCAAATAATCTCCCGAATACAAGGATTACTGCGTGAGTGAAATGTCTGGCAGGTCGTCTTGTGTGCTTGACTACAAGATACCCGCAGAGGAAAACTGTTCATCAGTTATGTTTAAATAACGACTTTCAGAATGCTCTACGACAAGAAAGCACCTTCAGGGATCGAAATTATGAGATAAGGTGTCTGATGAAACGGCTGAAAGAAAATAACACCAAATAGCAGCATTGGATCCAAACATTCCACGCCCATTGGAACCATACAGAGACACTTCTAAATCCCATCTCCTTCGTCAAGGGAACTGAACAAATTCCTGGCGTGCTTCCAAAGGGCAGAATTTTTACATGAAATAGCTGCAAACAAGCATCGCAGCCATTATGGCAACGACCGCATTGAATTCAAGAGGCGCACACAATCAAAACCAACTTGTTTAGTGTCATATCTTAGTGCTTAGAGAATTTTTTTGGAAGACGGCCAATCAAAGAACCGCTGCAAGTGGCTTGTGACATGTGCCACACGCTACCGAATTGTATTCACCGCAACCAAAGATCAAATATTTTTTGGGAAATCAGCAATGTTCATGAGTAGAGAAGTAGATATTATTTTTGCAAGAACAGATTTGGGCAGTGAAGAGCAAAAATTTTGCAAAACGTTAATAACCCTCAGAAATTCAATTTTACGCAAGTTAAGCATTCGCCGTGGAAGACAAGGCAAAGGACGGCAGCCGAAGAATGAATCTAAGGAGAGCGACCAAGCAGAAAATGCTCTAATATTGAGGCGAATTTTGCGAGCCGAAAGCTTTTTTATTTCTCAAATTTCGGCGAGCGAAGGAAGCTTAAGAGAATGACGCTTGCCAGCAATCATCATTTTCTTCCAATGCTTCCTGACTTTCAATGGGGACGAGTGTATGGGGGGAGAGGAGCCGGAGGTAGGAAAAGAGCAGAATCCTCAGACCGTCTTTCGTATTCCGCTGCAAATCGTACGAGATGCTGAGCAGGAAATGGCGCAATCTGCGCAGAGCATGAATGAGGCGTGAGATGGCCACCGGTACAATAGGTGGAGGACCATGTCGTAAGAATAAGTCGCCGTCTCGGTTTTGTTAATCTGAGCACCTTTGAGGCCCCATCTCATACAGACAGTTGCAAATTTTTCTTTTCCATTTTAAAACTAAATGATGAGACGACAGGGAATCTTTCATAAGAGGTATTAAAGGGATATCCCGAAGTGATTTATGGTGGAAAAAAGATCCTTTTCAAAGCGTGACAGAGTGAGAGGAAGTCACAACACCGCATGACTAAGTGTGAGTTATTTCCGACCGCTGTGCCCAGTCAGCCAAGGAGGAATGCCTCAATGCGAAAACGCTGTCCGTTTAATTCGTTGTACCTCGCAATGAAGCTAATAAGGAAGGAATGCACATGCATCGACTTATGTCTCAAAATGGAGAATTGGACTGCAGAGTCCTGTGGAATTATACAACAGAGGGATCTAGAGACGAAACCTTCATCCAGACAAACATCCAAAGCGATATCGGAGAACAACCTTCACCTAGGTCGCCCTCCAATCAAATGCAACATTTCTCGAACATTGCTCGAGTTCAATCAAGCGGCCGAGTGATGACATCAGTATCGGGGTTAATTGCAGCCTCAGATGGGTAGTGACACAGTATTCTGAAAAAGCTCATAGGAATGCAACGTGTGCCGCAGAAGGCAACTGTGCGAGTGTCGAGATCTTCGAGAAGCAGCTGTGAGTGATCAGAAATCCCTACTGTCCTCCGAACTATGAAAGGCTCGTCAGACGCGATCCGCAACCGCTATGCTTAGAACCGGATAACCTTGGATGATCATTGAGTACGACCTGCGACAAGAATTCACTCCGGAATTCACTCTGTTCTTGAGCAGGTGGCGGCGGGGTGGGGGGGTTCACCGAGAAAGTTCGTTACTCTGACACGTCCATGAGGCCGATTCGTGGCTGCTTTGCGCATTGTTCCATTTATTTCTCTCCAACTCTTCTCACCAAACACCTAGCCATCTATAACTTCAATCAACTCCAGCACCTAAACGGATAAAGACATGAAGGAATATTTGTATTTTTGGGACAAACAACTGCCAAACGAGCCTCATCAAGACAATCGGTACAAAACTGATGAATATCAATAAGAGATCAGTTCGATAGTCGTCGGATACAAGCTGCATACGAGCAAAAGATGAAACGAATATAGTTTGTCACTATCGATGCGGGGCACACTCAGTTAAGCGATTTTGCTGACTTCTTTAGGGGAACGAAATGTTTCAATGCGCTTATGAGAAGGCAGATTCAGCAACTCGATTTCGAACCTTCTTCCTATTGTGCTGCCAACTGAAGCGGTAACCATATTTGCTTAACTCTCAAATGTGCTTTGGCTCCATCACGGCGCACTGAAGAAAACACTCCATAATTTTCATATTTTAACCCCTTTCCATTAAACTCAATAATCCAATCAAAAGTTTATGATAGAAAAAGTTGCTAATTTAATTAATGTTTTGTACATCTAATAAGAGTTGAACCGTGAAAGAATAATAGCTATGTTGAGAACCGCAAAAATGATTCATCTACGTAAAAATGCATACAGCTATTGGTAGAGATCGAAAAAACAGCGAAAAAGCAAAGAGGAAAGGAACCAAGAATCATCTCTTGAATGAATGCAGAAGCCAAGATGCGACCGCAACATGCTTAAAGTGATATAAGTGTAAAGGAGGTTTCATTTAAGGACGCTCTTGAAACTATTCAGCCACGACTACTGCATCTCGGATAGCATAGTGGCAAATGTTTTCGTGAATGGCGTTTCCTCAACATAGCTGGAAATAAATATTCCCCTCGGCATCACCATTACTTCCTCTAATTTCCTCCTCTTTCCTCATCCTTTCTTCACTCACTTTTCCCTATATACTTAGAGTTCTGTCGTGAAATGCAGCATACGCCAAGAGCTGCAATATTTTCCACAACCATCATATTGTCACAAGTTTGAAATTAGCTAATTATTATGATAGCACCTGATCGCCTCTCGTTTGAACTTGCTTTTCAGAACCTCATTGCTAAAAATTGCAATATTAGCTACGTAAAAAAGATTTCCTGAAAGCACAGGATAATATTCATAGCGGTTCCATGAGGAGTGCTGTGTTGAATATTTTGCAAATACCAAATATTGAAGTGTGTAAAACCGTTTTATTCTAAACCACTAAAACTCACCTTCTACTGAACTATGTGCATATCTCTGCCAATATTTTCCTGTTATGTTGTGCCATATCTTTTCGAAAAGCCCACTACATCATATTGCGCCACACTTGGTTGTTTTAAACTGCCGCATGCACCACTCTATACCGGATGTTCAACGGTGTGGCACATCGTCCTCTTTGGTGCATAGGAAATATTGGTCGGTTGCAAAACGAAATGAGCTCTTGTGGCTTTTTGCTCTTCACTCTGTGACCTCGGACTGATCACAATACACCCATCGGCTGCTTAAGAGTTGAGTGTTCGATGAAGGCTTTTGATGTTCACTTACTAAGCGAATGTTAATATTCCAGCTTTCAATCTATCATTCTCAGTCATTCGATTACTAATAAACTTCATTACTACTTTGCTGACGACGTGGACTTGAAGGTCATGAGTGAATTGATTATGTTTATAAGTGCATATAAATGTAGTGCTGCATTGTAATTGCCCGAATATAAAAGAATGTCTCTAATTTCCCATGCTTTGGAGGAGAATTCATGGAGGACAGGGCGCGGGGAGGGGCAAATTATTTTTCGACGACGTCGTGCCACTCATCTTGTTTACCATTCATATGAATACTCAAGTAGTTTTTGTGTACTGCAGATAGGATTATTCTGCACAGCGCTGATATCCACATACTGTAATTCAAATTTCTGCATTTTCAAGGAAGCGATGCAACAAGCCTTATAAATATATGCTCTACTGATGAAGAAGATCATACTCAGTGTCGAGAACTATGCTTGCAAGGGTAGCAGCTCTGTGTAGGAGGGGTTTATATTTAAATGGATATGGTAACACAGCCCAAATCCATTGAAACACCCATCTTCATTGCCAGGCTAAGTAACACCTTAAATTTGATCGGAGTTGGACGCATTGGACAGAAGCATTGTAATGAGCTCATTCTCTGTACTGCCTCAAAAGGCGGAAGGCTTCATTACCAAACTCGCTACCAATTCGGAATCTGCACTGAACAATTACAGCTGATTAAGGATGCGCATGAAAGTATGTATGAAAATATGACACAGAGTGGATAAGAGCCAAAAATAGAAAAGAAACTTATGAGGCGTAGAAAGAAAGAATTAGAGAAACTCATAAGCAGAAACCGATACAGAGCAATGATTTGCGCGTAACTGCCAACAAAATTATAAACACAGACTTTCATCAACAATATATATTTGCAAAGGAAAATGCTCATATACAGAGATGTGACGCAGGTTATGCACACGATTGCAACAAATATGCGATAAGGGGTCTTCCTCATATAAGAATAGATTCAGTGATAACGCTAAGAACAGAAGAAGGCTTCGTGCACGCTATAAAATGGACAGCGGAATGATCGAAGCACTCTGCTGTCAGCTAACCTAATTGACAGCTATTATTGCACAAAAAAATAGCTCTTCATTGAACTGCTTAATCATATCGAGCCAATTCTATCGATCGATTTCACACACCATCTAAAATGCGTAAACCAGGAAGTTATGAGAGGGAAGCGAATAACAACATTCGAACGAACATCATTTCGATTATCAGCAACTAAAAAATATTGATGTTGTGAGCAGGCAGATCGATTAAATCGTCATTCTCACTGCACTTATACATACAGTACCGTACTAGTTCAATAGAGGCACAGTGAGACTATAGTCTATACAGTATGCACTCGAGAAAATATCTGAGTTTTTCTAGCAATGAAGAAATGATGATGTGCTAACGCATACGCTTAACATGAAAGAGAATATAATGAGGAGAATGTGAGAGATGATTGTGGAAAGTGCTGATAGAGGATATTTCAAAAGAGATAATATTATTTTCGCAAATAAATGAGGAATTATGAAAGCTACTCTTTAGGATTGATTCGAAAGGATTAGACACGTAGAGTTTACAGAAGAAAAAACAAAAGATTTCATCAAGAGAAAACCCTCGTGAGAATGGATGGACGACTTAAAAACTGCAAATGTCAATGCATCATGAAAAACAAAGTATTGAAAACACACTGCCATTCAGATTTCAGAGATGAAAATGCCGATGTGGATGCGTTCGCAGCCGAACGCGGCAACAGAAAATGAGAATATGAGAACCTCGAGCGGCAAACTAATGGAGAGGCATGCCAAAGTGCGCTTGTGCATTTCGCTTAGCCGTCAACGAGCTTCATAAATTAGCAAAGGGAACTGCAACGTTTAGAGCGCCGCTTTCATGTTCTAAATGATGCGATCATCGTAGAGATCTTTTGTAAATGATTTGTTTTTCTGCAAAACGCCGCATCCGAAAGAAACTAATTTTTTTGATACATTTAAAAGCTTTTTCCGCCTCGAAGAATTGAAGTGGAATCTGATGTAAGGGGTTAACTTATGGCACCTAATATGTCCACCGAATTGCTCAATTACAGCTTCAGCTATCTCCAAGATTAAAGTTTCGGAAAAACAGTTACGACGTTCACGTATATAGGCTCCCAACACATTCCGTTTCGACCTGACCATTCTTCTTATGCTAGCAATTCTATGCCTCTTCCTCTACACGTGATGCCGACAAACTTACCAAGCATAATACCGAAATATGTTGCTATAACAGATTCCACTGTTAGTTGGCAGGCAGCCGTCCAGCATAAGCGTAATCATTAGCTAGTGCATTCGGCTCCATTCTATGCTATCAAGATCATCACCTTCTATCGAAAAATCGACGAGGTGAAGCATCCCCAGAAGCATTTAATTCGATACAACAAAAACCACAAGTACTGAATTTCTTCCAGAGGAAGCCTGAAATTGGCTTAGAAGACATATGCGGACATTCTGCAGATATCGAAAGGAAAGAAGACCTCATTTTTCAAGCTCACTTGGAAAGATGCAATGGTTACGAATTATAGATGGGAAGGAAATGTGTCGAGCAGGAGAGTGAAAAACAAAGGCTGCTGCAAACTAAGAACTTGTTGAGTACTAACTAAGGCTTTCTTGTCAGCTTAGAGCGCGCTGACGTTTGTACATTTGGCCATACTATTGCACTTGTTGCTGCTCGTTTATCCAAAAAGTTTGGTAATTATCTCCCCACGCTGCTAAACCCACATCCCTAAATATTGAGTGAGATTTTCGCTGATATTTTGGAC
>JAARMF010001044.1:0-54241 GCA_022844705.1 Toxascaris leonina | reverse complement strand
AGATGTAGAGGGCAATCATGATGAAGGAGACTGTGAAGAGACTACTTTCTTCCGATAAGGTCGTCCGCAAACAGCTTGCATACAGTCGACAAACCATCATTTAAATCATTTACATAAATGATAAAGAGTAAAGGGCCAATTATGCTCCCTTGTGTGACTCATATATATCAGAGGCTTTAGCATAATCAATGTAAACCACCTCAACCTGCTAGTTTTTATATACGGCGGAGTACCAGGCATAAAAGCAAGATATCAGCTGCAACAGAGTGGACTTTCTAGGCAGAAATCCATGCTGAGCAGGGCTAATCAATGCGTTTGGACCGAAATGGCACGAAATGTTTTCTTCAACGATAATTTCCAAGACTTTACAAATTGATGAAGTTTGGCTGATGGGGCGATAATTTTGCATCCTATTCGCTGGACTCCTTTTTAGTATAAGCGTCACAATAGCCGTCTTCCATTTTGATCGTAGGGAACCACTGACCAAAATGTGTTTGAATATATAAGATAGGGGGTAGCATAATCCTTCAGAGGTGCGCTTTATAAAATACGAAAATACCGAGTCAGGGGTCAAGGAGATCTTGTCGCTGAGCTTTCTAATAGCTGCGCTGACCACATCACAGCGAACAGAAACCCAACATAATTTTTATCGCATCTTACAGAAAAGGCAGGTGCCTCGTTATCATCAACGGTGAATACTTCAGTAAAGTAATTTGCAAACGTCTAACATTGTTCCCGGTCAGTAGTGATGATCAAATTATTTTCAGTTTTTAAAGCACAAATATCTGTTCGAGTGCTGAGTTTCCCATTCATAAACTTAAAGAATGATTTTTTGTTAATGGAGTATATGAGGCGCTTTTCTCGGCTTTTTGCAAACTTTGAGCACTCTTTCTCAAAATCCTTAGCACACTTGTCAAAAGCTGCCAAGCCTCTAGGAAGAAAGTGGTCACGCCAAAGAAAGTGCTTTCTGGTAGCAAAGGGCTGCAAGTGGGGAGGATATCTCTTGGCTTTAACCCGGTTCCTTCACTGAGGTGTGCGGCTTTCAGTCGCAAGATAAACAAATGATAGAGAGCTTTCATAGATTTCATCAATATTATAGTAGTTGTCGAAACATCTATCCCAATCAAAATTTAGAAGCATTGAGTTGGCCTTTCCCCCAATTTGCTCTACGAAAATCAAAACAAGAATGAGTCAAAGAAATGCTTCTTTCACAGGTAATTTCGAAATGCATACTACAATGATAGCTAGTTATAAAGTTTGGAAGGACTTCTCATTCCGAAATCAATGTGCGGTCGTTGCATAAAAGAAGGTCCAGCGTGTAAGTAATCAAACGTCACTGTCGAGTGGATGTCAGGCTCTTTTGGGGTCAATGAATAATTAAAATCACCAATAACAACCGAGGGATATTCCATTGCGCACAACTCAGAAATTTTTTCGAGTAATTCGGCAGATTCCTTCGTGCTCACACCTGGCCATCAATACAGCGAAAACGGAAACCGTTTCTGTGAACGAAGTCAACGAACAAAGCCTTGCAAAATGATTCAAATGCCTTTATTTCTACGCCCGCATAAGAAATTGGCTTACTGGCCGCAACACCACCACGAACTCCAGCGATTCGCTCACATCTGTGCACACTGTGCAAGGAATTGGACTTAACAAAGAGCCGAAGTGTTCTTCATTTAGCCAGGTTTCGCTCAAGACAACAATATCAGGAGCTTCGAATTCAAGCAGAGCGTTGAAAGGGCTTAATTTATTCTTGATAGAGCACACATTAAGGTAGTGCATTTCAAGAAATTCTTTATTGATGAAGGCGGTTTGAGCGGAGTTCACTTAATTGGGGGGAATGGAGAAGGGCGAGAAAGAGGGCGAGACACGTACGGAGCCACGCGCTGTTGTCGAAAATTTTGGCTCTGATTTATCCCCGCCTCCTCTTGCGCGGTAGAGCCATTCTCGCTATTTTTGGGGGTCTCGCTTCTACGCATCACCCTTCCACGGTATGTGACTGCAGTAGGACCACTTTTGCGGGCCTCACGCAACTCCGCGCACAACTCAGAGGAATAAGATGGACGCACACGAACAGATTTAAAATTGTCATTTTTTTTCAATTTCTGCGAATTTCGAAGAATTTGGATGGGATCTTGAGAATTATCAAAGGTTATTTTGACCGGTCGTTGAGGTCCGCTCAATTATGCCCCATCCGATAAACCTGAGTGGGTACGGCGTCTACATCTAGCTCATCCAACATTCGAACGATAGCTTCCTTGTCCGCTTCTCTACGCTCATGTGGCGGATGCTCGGACTGCTCCGCCTATCCCAAAACGACGACTTCAAAAGAAAGTATATGATGTTTTAACGACGGGACGACATGCAGAGATTGTTCACCGGGTGACGTTGTCGTTTCAGCTGTGACCTTAGCGAGGTCATTAGCGATACCAGACAGAATAAGCATGATCAGCTGCGAAGCCTCTGTAAAAGTCTTCTTAAAATGTTCGGCGATACCATTTAAGGCAGCCATCAGTGCATCATAAACCATATTCGCTATTTCCACCTTGAGTGCTTCGTCAATAACTTGAGGCACCTCGAGATGACTCGCGATACCCTTCGGTATCTCGGGATGACTCGCGACACGTTTCGCTTTAGTTGAAGACGGATTGGGAATAGCGAGTTTGGCTTTTGGCGATCTGGATGAGCTAGTTTGCGTGTTGCCGTTGTCGGTCGATTGGCGTGATGCACCCATCTTCAAATGTCATCACTCTCCCTGTCTGGTGCAACACATTGCTTCGCCGACGAATTCACAGAGCCACAACGACAGAGCGAATCGATCACAGCCGCTCACGAACAGCACGAAAACGAACCAAAAACTTGCGAAGTTTTATACTGAAAAAACTTCGCATTGTTTACTTCTGTTTTCGCTGAGGTTTATCAAAACATTCATTATTGTAGGTTTACACCTGCAGTGTCAGAACGGTCTGCGCCCGTTTGTTTCATCATTTGACCGTGCAAGTGGACTCTTGTATAGAGAGTATGAACTTGTGAGGAACTGTTTATAAACGAATCACAGTGAAAATGACCACAATTAGGCATCTAGCATTCTCAACAATCGCGTACTTCGAGCTATTAGAGAGCACGTAAGCTGTTGCCATTAAGAAACGATTGACGAATGAAATGATAGGGCCTATAGACAGATGCGTAAAGTTTGGTAGTTGACTGAACCAGTAGCTTTTTCTGAGAAACCAGTATGTCTTGCCTTCAGTCATATTGTTTTAGGTGAATGAATTGACAAAGCGGTTGTTAGATGCCGACGAGATGATCGCAAAACAAAAGGCTGAAATCAGTGATGTTTTGAAAAGGTTTCTTTTTCAAATGCGCTTATTTCTACAGTAATCTTTCTCACTGCAATCGAAGTGTTTAGATCAACTGTCTGTTCTCCATGATTAACGATCGTTTTGCATAAATATTATTTACTTACGAAATCGTACACTGCCTTCATTTCGAGTGGTTTAGCGGCAGTTGACGGATCAGGTGCACAACATCTATAAAGCGTCTGTGCTATTTTCTTTTTTCTCTTAAAAAAGGAAGTGACACCGTTATCATTTCATCCGTCTTCAATTCTATAGGCTTACCGAGTCCGAAACAGAAAGAGAGGCTTCAGTTGCCAAGGTTGCTGAACTCACAGTGGATATGGATGCTGCTAAAGATGCAATCGAGAATATGGAATGTCGCATTGAAAAATTGAAACCGCTGGCTGAGATGCGTGAAATTACGGTAATGGAACCAATTGGTTGATTTGTTTTTGTTTAAAACACTTTTTTTTCTTACAACGGTGAAAATGGAACTGTTTTGCGATGTTCTTGTGAGACACAGAAGGGGAGCATTTCATGTCAACACGAGCTGAAACTATGCGATTCTATCATTAAAGTCATTGGTTGTCCAGGTTTCAGCTCTGATTGCCCGTAAGGTTTCAAGAGAGATGACTTTTTTGCGTAATCTTTTCGCGACTTTTTTTTTCCGAGTTCTAACGTTCTCTTTCATTATGGAGAATGTCCCGGCTTTTCTGCGTTTTTGACCGGGCAATTCATTGTTGTTCTAACTGTAAATTCTGTAACTTGTCAGTAAGGAAGAGCTTAAATTTTCGTGCTTTAAGTGACTTCCACAAAATTTCTCTCAATATTCCAGCTGTTCTTGCAAAATAACTTCCGACGTTTCGTTGAGATGTGGGGGGCGAAGAGGAAGTGGAGGAAAGAAAAGGGGAGCGGGTGGAAGCTATCCTTTCGTCGATGCGCAGAACGTCCTTATATGCCCATGCATATGCATTTCATACATATACTGTGCACGCCTGCATGTGTAGAGGCGTATATCCGGTAGAACCAGCCCACAAAGTTCATGCTTGTGGTGCAGGACTAGCAAATGGTGCCAACCAGCATGAGGAAGTTTAGGACGCAAATGGATGCTAGTAATGCACTTTTATGCCACTTTTGTTTTTTATTTACGCTTTGAAAGTTTGCAGCTTCAGGCAAACCTTCAGACCTGAAATTTGCTTCTACTAACCCCTCATTAAACAAATATCATAATAGTGGGTTCAAGTCCAGCATACCGACCACTGGCTTAATCTATGAAAGTACAGACAGCTTAGCGTTTCTTTGGCGAATATATATTCCCTCATGACCTGAAATTCCAGGGCAGGCTCTTCAGAACAAAGTGCTGGGATCTCAAATATTGTTTTAAAAGATGAGTGCGATTTACCGAAAGTCCAACTCATAGGCCAGCAAATGATGCAGAAGAGATGAACGTAATGGTTTAAGCATGCATACTTCGCAAAGTTCTAAGCGCTAAGGGTGTGAGGTTTCCGCTGCACTCTTGACTTGCCTAGGCCGCCGGATCTTGTAATTCTGTGATTGCTGCAATCCGAAGCCAACATAGATGTTAGGATACAAATAATTTGTCATACTTGTACAGTAAGGTGAAAATGCTAGTCACTAATCACTGGACCGATCGACCACTCTGTTCAGTTGCCGGGGTCGTGCCATCCGGTCGATTCTTCGGTTCCCACCTCAGCGACACACCAACACTTGTCTTGTGCTTCGCACCTTTCTTCATGTCTTGCACCAGGCATGGTCGCTCCAGCGTTCTTCTAGAATGAATATGTGAACATCAAGCCCTCTTTTTATGGTCCTGTGGTTCTGCTCGATGCTATCGCTAGGCGACTGTTCTTCCGGTCTTCCTTATACTTCTTGTCTACCTCACATGCGCCTCCCTTGCTAAGATTCGCCCTCGAATCTTGGAAGAGTCTCGTCAAGCTGTCTTTGCTGTAATAGCGTGCCTGAGGTTGAACTGCACATACACAATTAATGCAGTTGGAAGAGTTTTTTTTCCGAAACTTCAATTGAATCTCAGCAAAAAACGTTGCAAAATTGTGGAAAAGACGGATAACTGCCAGAACACGCAAAACATAAAACAGAAAAATTAGCATTGATTTGAAGTGGTTGCTACTGTGCGTCATGGGCTGCGCTTATGATGTACGTCGTCTCGTGCTGTTCCTCCTTATGTCACAGAACCTGCGCTCCCTCGTGAATACCTCCATTTGCAACTCCCTCAGTTGCGTTGTTGAGGTTGCCTCCAAAAGATCCAACTGTATATCTGGATACAAACGTTTGAAACCTTTTATCCAAACCTGGATCCCGTGGTGGGTAAGATTACCTTCTATGTTTATTCTGCTGATCTACCTTATACTTCTGGTATACCTTATAATGGTACACTTATACTAGTGGTAGTGCAATTTTCAAAAAAAAAAAATCGGCTGCAGTCGTTACAATAAAAAAGAAAATGATAGGCTAATACTTGGAGTTCATATTCTTTCGAAACGTGTGAGCATCGAAACTGGTTCACACTTGGTTCTCGTTCGTTTATCGATAATTGAGTCTCGATGTTTGGCAAATGTGAAAAATCCACGTCGTGTCGGGTGATATTGATGCTATTTCTGTACTGTTAAAGTCGAATGCATTCTTTGAATGACAGTCTAACGAGCGAATTTTGGATTACTCAAGGTTCATTCTTCAAGCAAAATACTACTGAGTTAATGTTTCAGAACATCGTTTTCAATTGCTGAAGTTCGTTCACTCCTCGACTTGTTGTTTAGTGATGGAAGTTTTTCTTGCTTACGTTACATAACTGTTTAGTTTGCTTTTTTCTGAGTTGATTTCCAAATTTTCGATGTTGCGTTATTTTGAAGCGAGCCCATATCGTGAGTATTTTCCGGCACACTTCTCAGCTGTCCGTAACCAAAACGCTGTATATTTTTCATGAGTCAACGGCATTATAATCAGTCACCCTGTACACTAGACTTCCCCCTCCCCCTTTCCCTTTGTAACAAAAAAGCTATAAACTAGATTTTTGTCACTCAGCGATATCAGGGGAAGTGCTGTAGAATAAGAAAGGTTCGCAGTTTCTTAACTTTGGATTCACCATTTACGATGCGCGTTTGCAGTACTTGTTTGCATAAGGACCCTCACATGCGGCATTCCTTCATTTTTCAAATGGAATGAATTGATGAAAGAACAATGCGATGAGTGGTATTCGCCTTACCACTGTGAAATACAGTTTATATTGAAACAGGTTAATTAAACGATGAAGGTGAAAAGGCTAGTCAAAATGTCTGCTGTTGACGGTTGAACGGAGATTTGTTTCATTAGCGAATACAGCTTATTTTCCTGTTTCCTTTCCATCCTCGGTGTTAGAGTGACCGCCCATGCCGGTAAAAGAATGTGCGCGAATGCTGCATTTATCTAGCGTCCGAAGCGCATTTGCGCGAAACGTTCACTTTTAAACCATTGAGGTTATTTTCTGTGATTGGCAATCCTCTTCTTCTTCTCCATCTGCTTTCATCTTCTCGCAGGACTGCGGATGCCTAGAAACGTAGTGAGAAAATCGGCCAATGATCTAAAAGCTTATACATGGTCCTCCAATCTCTACTGTCGTGGCGTGAAGCATCTTCAGACACGCGCTCTAACACAATGGCTGAAGTTTGGTTGTGCTAGAATTTCTGTTGGCTTTATATAGGTGGAGTATTATTTTCAGTGTGATTCATCTACAGCGAATCGGTACCACAGTGTTGAATGTTGCTGGAGTTGCAGGATGATGGGCAAATACTTTCCTATGTGGAAATGTCTGAATCATTGGCATCGCTGAGGGCGAGGAATGAAATGCTTGAGAACGACGCGAAAGAAATGGAGGAAAAATACAATCAGCTGAATCAGATCTATAGAGAGGTTGTTGCCGAAAACACGAAAACATTTATGAAGAGGTTCTTTATTATTTCATCGTAATGGTGTTTCTTTTCTCGACTTCCACATCATTCCCCTGTTCATTTTGAGACCCATTCTGTCGAAATAAGCGTTTGAATAATACCTGAAGACTTTTCTGTCTTCTAATTAAACCTGTTGCACTTTTTAATAAAGTCTGCTTGAACAGAACCATCATCAACTGTCGCACGAAAATTTTCGTCTTTCTTTCAGCCGTATGTTGATGTTCTTGAGCAAATCTTGCCGAGACATGCTTTACACCTCTTTGACAGCTGCAGCTGTTGCTAAACAAGGTTTTTCCATTCATAGCGATGCCACCCAGTAGCGCTGTAAATTCGGACGTAAGGTAGCGCTAAAAATTCGTACTTCTTCAAGCATCTAGATTGTTTCCGATGAAATCCACAACAGCTTGGATTATTGCAGATGCAAGCTTCCGTCTTTGGATAAAATGAATTGTTTTTAGGGACGTGGGTGATGGAGGCGGTGATGTCACCGTCGAAACCAGGATTACTCCAACTGGTGGCAGTACAAGCAGTGCGGATGATATAACAACCTGGCAGAAAGAGGTTGATAATTTTATGTCGTTTGAGAGTCCGTGATGTTGCATCGACTTGTCCTAGCCATAGCGATTGCGATGACCCCCTTTGAATGATCCCAACCTTACTTTTTTGTATTTCGATATTTCCAGGTGTTGTCTTTGATTCAGCTTCTCATTTCGGGGAAGATCTCCCCGGCATTAGTGTATACAAACAGTTTGCAGCCAGCTAGGTCAAAATTCTTGGCATAGGTAGGAAAATCGGCAGGTGGATAGCATTTCATAGCTTCCATTGAATTCTCGCTAAGGTAGTCTTAAAGTCTTTAGTGCCGTTGCTAAGGATTTTGTGGTGTGTGCCTTCGTCACTGGAGTTGAGACTCTCTGCTTTGTTCTACGACCACATCATAGGAGGTTAGTCGCAAATTCCCGTACCTTGGTTGGCAAATCGTAGTTCCTAAAATCGTTTCCAAAGGCTTTCGTTTGCTGGGTGTCACGGCACCCCACCCACGGAATGAACGTTAGACTTGACCATTTTCATGGTCAAAAATTTATGGGGGAGCCATTTTTCGCTTTCGTTCCCATATCTTATCAGTTGGGTTGCATGCAGTTAAATTTTGCAGAGAGAGACGTTGAAGAGTGAACTCCTCGCAAGTGAAAATAAAGTGGCCGAGCTAACACGAATGGTTCATTCGCTGACAAGAGAGGCGACGAACAGTGAGCACAGGTCCACTACGGACGATTTATTCGATCGTTTAACACACTTCCGGCTCAGCCAGAGTTATTGATGGCGAATTCATCTTGCATTTTTCAAGAGCTGTAATAAGTGAAGTGTATTCGATAAGTTGTTACAAACGGAGGAGTCGATCATTAACGCTTAGAAGCCCTTATCAGCGCTTAATTATTCTTTTCAGCATCCTGGTGCTTCCGGTCAGTTTTAAATCAATCTACAATAACAACTTTGATTTTTGGCGGCATCGTTCACGTGGAACCATATTGTGGATCAATTTTTGGCTTTTTATCGATTATTCCTCGTCGAGTTGAAGTCGTTCGGAGAAACATAAGCAACGATCGCTTGAGATACCTTCCAGCTCCAGAAAGCATCTTGAATCGAAAGCTTCAATTCAAGCTGTTCGTAAACATTTTAAGCAATCATTTTCACCTCTGCGCTCACTTCAGTTCCGGTCGATTGTTGTTGGAATGACGACCTGACGTTACTTTCTTTTGGATCGATGAATTATTACTATCTGCTAATTTCGGCAAGCATTCATCGTTCACTGCAATTGCTAATGAGAGACTTTATTCCGATAAGGCTGTGTCTATGGATCATAATTCCTCGTAGCGATACTCACGTCCACTAATGACTGCTTCAGATTAGCCCTCTTTTCTACCACTTCGTGGCATTTCCCAACTTTTGAACGTATAAATCGAGCTAATTTTTGACTTGGAAGTGCAGGCAGCAAGCCGATTTCTTCTTGATGAGACAATTAGTCGTTTTTGAGCCTCTCAATGCCTTTTGAACGTTGCCGTAGTTAAACTTATCATCATCTGGTAGCTTGTCAATCTTTTTGTTCAGTCATGTTGTTGCATTTGCCGTTTACTTACTGCAGTCGAGAGTATACAGTTCTGCGTAGTAATCGTGAAAATGTAAGCAGGCGCATTCGTTTTTTAGAATGAAAGTCGGACGCGTCGTATGAGTCGAACAGTTGTGCTGCGAAGGTTGGATTATATCGCTGTTCTTTTCACTCGAATAGTCATTGCAGCTTTAAAGAAACGCTGCAGAGTATTAGAAGCTCTAATTGCAATAGTCAATTGGGATGTGTCACTTTTAATCGGCGCACTTTCTTTATGTTATCATCAGCAGCCTAATAGTTTAGGGACATTTCAGGAAAGGCGATTAAACATTCTTCGACGGTGTTCACGAAGAAAAACTTTATGTTGATCGTATACTTGCGTAGTCCACCATTTTTCAGTCTTGGCGTAGTCTGTTTTGCTATGGTCAGCAGCACCGTGACCTTCTCTGTCTCAGTCTGATCGTCATAATTACATATATATATATATATATATATATATATATATATATATATATGTATATATATGAAAATTCAGAAGTCTTCTGGATATCAATTTTATTCGTGCCTAGAAACAGATAAATACTGCTGTCTAGATTCGTCGTGTAGTTACGAGTCTTTCTTAACTGGCGATCCGTTATGCCATACAAATATAGTCGTGAGCCAGATGAATATGATGATTTGGTCTACAATTTGATCTGGATTGGGCGAGAACTTTTTCTAAAAGCTTCAGTTTGATGATTGTGTTCCAACTCCTCCCTCAGACTCCCGCCATTTTTAAGATTTGTCAGTCAAAGGCAAAAAACAAGGATGTTACTAGAGACCTCAACAGAAAATGGCCGTATATGCCACTGTGGCCATATCCGATTTGTAGAAGATGCACTGGAGCACCACTAACGAAGGCTGACTACAGTTGCAGTCTTGCAATCCACGAAGGCTGTACCTGTCAATGCGTGATTTGTTGCATTCGCTTTGTTCATTTTTGGTAGAGTTGCACATCGATGGTGGGTGAAACATTGTCGAACCTGATGTTAGAGAATGTCAAGGATTCTGTGATCTGGTCACAAGTAAATTGTGAAGTATTCTTTCAGAGCAGCGGAGGCAATTGCAACTCGGAACGAACTAAAGCGCTCACTGGATCATATGGAGGCAAAGATTCAGGTCAGAATGCCTTACGTAAGGGCAAACCTACGGTTTTAAGTTTGTCTCTCAAATCATCTCCGTTTGGCTTCATCCGCACTGCAGTAAGCGGTTTTGAGCGGGACGTTTCCTCGTGTTTCGCCTCTATTTTCACCGGCAGATGACTTGATGCTCATGTACTAGAATATTATCGGAAGCCAAAGTAATTACGTTGCCTACGCTCAAATCTGTTTGCCATGCATGGAAATGCAACTTAACGCTACTAACCACATGCCAATTCCACAGGCGATTTCACCGCACTCAACCGCACCAAAGCAGCTGAACTTAGCCGACTTGTCGACGAGGGGTGTGGCTATCCTCCTATTGAGGCCCATCAACCTCGCTTGGTCTTCTTTCGCTTGATGCTTTTATGAGCCTCTATAGTGTTCCGATCTATGCAGTAATTTTGAAACGGAAATGTACTACGCCATAAACTGCCTCCTTTGCATTATTTAACGGCTCATTTGCATGGCCATATGTCAAGACTATAGAACAACTCCAAATTGATGTCCATATCAATTCAACTGTTTGGAGACAAGTGATGTTTTCTGCCTCTTGATGATTCAAAGGGCAGATTTCAATTAGAGAGCATTTACCTGGCTCCCTTATGCAATCTTACATGCAATACTTAGCTTATGTTGAGCTGGTGAAGATGATTAATGTGAACAAGTTTGCTAATGGATGTGACGAGGGATCAAATTTTCCGTTCCATTCAGGCAGTTTTTTTTTGCTAAAAAGAAATGTTCTCACTTGAGGGCAAGGCATAAGGTATATCAGTTTGTGGTAATCTGGGGAATAAAATTATCGAATTTGCTGAACATTAATATGCTGCAACATTTTCTGCAGCATAAGTAGATCATCGTCTCGTAGGAATTCGTTGTGGATCACCGAACCATAGATCGAGAACTACGTTCAGTCACGTACTACGACTATATATGTTGCAGTTAAACGTCTTTCGTTGAGTCTGATATTTGTTAGGGGTCCCTTGCTTGAAAATCTGCTTAAGCATAGGAAATATCGACGGCTTGAGAATTGCTTGTGAACCTCATTCTATGCTCGACCCTGAATTTTTAATTTTGAAGGCTGAGTACTCGTGGTCACAGAGTAAACGCTGCGTTAAGTTTTTGCTGCTGAAGTCGTTCGTGCTCGTGAACTTATCAAGTGTAAGAAATTTAGCATTGAACTCTCTTGGGCTAAGGTCAGAGGAAACAGTCTAGTTGGTAGAGGGTTTGAGGATGAAGTCGATTGAGTGCGGCCTACTTTGAAGCAATCCCTTTGGCCAGTGCGCCTGATCGTTTCCACGACTGTTCGCTTTAGTTATATTGAAGCTGAAAAGAGGGGTGTTTCGGTGCTTATTCTTTCAAACTTCCAATTCAGTGCTTACTTCCGTTGAGCACTTTCTAACTCGGTGCTCTTCGTACTTGTGCATGCCCTCTTCTGCCTGAAATATTTATTGCTTCGTCCAAAATACATTCAATATGTAACGAATAGAACTCAGATCACCGATAACCTTATTTCTAATTCCGTTCCTAGCGAGACAGAACTTACAAGGCACCACTATTGAATTTAACATGACAGGAGACGAGAATAATTAAGCGAAATTGATTTTCTAATAGAGAAACAGCTCGTCGACGTCATCATCGCTAACCACAGATTGCATACGGAAGAAATTGGCCCCTTCGTGCATGCCACCTAAAAATATTACCAGTAGAATGCAAAGTTTTTGATCACAGGAGTATTCCTTTGTGCAGTACCGTCCTGCTGATCCTATTCTGTGGACAGGAGCAGTGACGCTTCGATTGGTTCAGAGAATATTGATATTGAATGCTATCGATTTTTTGAATGGGTGGGAAAGGGGTTGATAGAATGCTCGTATTGGCTCTTGATTTATCTGCGCATACGCATGAATTCGCATACGATTGCATCTGCTTGAAAAGAACTTTTTTTTGTTTTCACGGAACTTTGTTTTTGAAGTGATTCGGACATGATGGAAAATTTTGGGCGAGGTTTTACAGTTTAGTGGGTGGATGGGTGGATGATGGTTTCACTGGTTTTACAAAGAAAGGAGCAACGCAAACCTCGAAATGGCAACCTAAAAATACTGTCCGTCTCTCTAAGCAATCTCGCATTCGTGCAATTACAGAACACGGCGGTAAATTCCTTAGCTTATTTGTTCGTTACAACTACACCGACAATAAGCAGTAACTCATGATAGCATCCCAGCAACGTGATGCAGATGTTACTCTCTTTTTATTCGGTTTTGAATGTTAAATCATTCCTGACTAATCTATCTACCAATAGTGACATCAAGGGCTTTCGTCAAGAATTTTTCTGACTCAATTTTCAAGCCTGAATGATTTAGAGCTTATGGAGATAAGAGAAATGAGTAATAGTTGATGTTATTGAAGCACGATTTTTGATGTTTAAAATGGTGTGTTGCTTTGAGCCACTAAATTTCTGTTTTGGCCGTACTGTAACGGTGACTTCTGATCTTTGCGATAGGATCTTTATTTTACTCCCGCATTGGAACCTATCGAGTTTCCAACTGGAGCTGAAAGAGTACTTGTTTAAAAATAAGTTTAGTAGTGCTAAGATCGATGAGGATACCAACATTTACGTTTTTTAAGTATCGAAAAGTTCGCGGTCATTCTCCGTCCTCTTTGCTTTTAGATTTCTGTTCAGGATAAAACTTCCATTCTTTCATATCTGGCATTTTTTAAATCATTAACCTTCAAAAAACACTTAAAGGAAGTTTGGTTTTGTTTGGCAGAATTGTTTCGGGTGGGTGCAGCAGTCCTCAACCCTTCTTCTAGTGTGGACTTTTGAATTGGCATGCTATGGCAAGGAAGCGTGCCAGCTGTGGTTGAGATTAATGCATCGTTCAAAACGGCATAAGCTCAGCTGCATTTTCATGTCTCTTTTGCTCCTCCAGCTTCGCGCGCTTATGGTATGTTTTCTTAAAAGTGGACTGAATTGTCTAGATCATCTTGCACAGGCGCTTTGTAAGCTTCAGGTCTTCTTCTTAACGATCGAATATGATTTCGAAATACTTGCCACTTTGTCGGTTATAACAGAAAAATAGTTTGAGCTTGCAAGTTTCCCTTACCTAAAGTTCAGCCGTTAAAGGCATCTGCTGTGACGTCGAATGCATTTTTGTGAACGGTGATGGCAGTGAAATAAACTCATTGGGGATACTCATGCGCATATTGCATGTGATAGCACATCACTAGCAGTGCCACTACATAATGCATTAATTTCGTCAAATGCCCTAAAATGGCCATTCTAAACGCTGCTAAAGATCTCCACCAACTGTTGTATCTCTCAGCAGCTAATATTGTCTTATCGTCAGTTGTACTTTATGATGCTGCTTCATTTTGTGACGTAAACGTGCTAACACTTCTGTTGACGATTTGCGAAAAGCAAGAGTATGTGCAGGCAGACCGTCAAAATTGGCCTCATTGTATAACAGTTTCAAAATGATATTCCCGGCAGTTCAGTATTATCAGCGTTCGATCGGAGCTTCTTTGAGGGCGGCACTTATCACTCAGTTATTACTAACATATTTTAACGGAACGTTTCTCTTATACTATCGATGAAGCACTGTCGTGGGTGCATATCGAGTTAATAATGGTGCATGCTGTGTTGTTGTTTTTGAATCACTTCTCTTGGTGCATCTGATTATGACTGATTGCATCAGTAAGAAAAAGCTTTTTGAAACCGTCATATTCGTTCATAACTTCCTTTCGAATTCTGAACTATGCCAAAATGATCCCAGCTATCATAAGCGTTAGCACAGTAAGATATTTTATGGGTTTCCGCTTGAAAAAAGTCTTCCTTTTATATTGTGTCTGGAAGACAAGATGGAATGGAGCGGCCGGAATTGCATATTTTTCGACGCAAATATTTAAATTGCTCACATTTTCTTATTCTAGTTTTGTTGTTCTTGTTATCGACTCTGCAGAGTCCTTCCTCGCTTTCATAAATCACAGAAAAGCTCGATGAGACTACCGCCGATCAAGGTGCGATCGCCATCACTCTTCTTTCGTGCACTTTTCTTCTTGCTCTTCTTCTTAGTATAGCAAACTTCTCTTGATGAAGATGCTGTCGTCACTCTTCGCTCTTCCTACGTGCAATCATTTCTCCAGTCATCAGTTCCCTTCAGAAGAACGAATCGAGCACGAGAAATAATTTCCTAATTGCAGGAAATGAGAATTATTGTTTCAGTCACGATCATGAATGCGACTAAATGCTTTGCCTCTTTTCGTTGCTGTCTATTATCTTGCTCTCTGCGCTCTTCTGCTTATCATTAAGCGTACAAGCATTCGTCGAATGAAACCGCGCAACAGCAGAAACGAGCGTACACGAAGCTGTCTAGGAGAATCATTCGATGTATCCTCACTTGTTTACTTTTTCAGTAACGTGATTTCAGACAAAGTAAATTTCAGGTAATATCCGATGCGCGCATATTGATCCTTGATGCTTAAGGGCGTACTTTCAATGAAATTCCACCTCTGAGGTATTGTCAATGCCCACTACTCGAATTAACACCGATCGTTGCTCCATGCAGCCGATGCACTAATAACACTACAGCTTTGTGCATTTGCATGTGTATGGTTGCCCACCGAACTGCTCGTTCGTGAAAACCCAGTGCGAATAAACCCGTTCCTACTGCAAATCAGATACCTATTACGAAATGTGACACAAGAAACGTATGACACGAATAGTAAGAGCGGATGATGTATGGATCATGAGACGACTTTTGGTTTGTTTATCATAAAATTTCGCAGTGACAGCCTCGTTCTGAGCACTGCATAAAGCTCGATCAAGGACAGCTCTGTGGGGTTGACGGTTGCGTTACAGGTGCCAGCAGCGTTCGAGGAAAATCAGAATGGCACTTTTTTAGCGGATGCGATTTGGGCAAGGCAACAAACTGGGATCACTTGGTCCAGCCAAATTGCAGATATGCCCCTGAACGATTCAGTCTGTTTTTAGTTATAGCAAGTTAAAAAAGCATAACGTTTCAATATTTGTTTGTGGCATGCAGCTAACACAAACCCTTGTGGAAACATACATCGTTACCTCTATAAGGAACGAGTGTAACTGCGTGCACCTTTAAAAGAATTGTTTGCGCAACACTGCATGCAAATATTCTAAAAGAGAATCGCATTTCGAAACGTGCAGCTAGGCAATTGCAGGAGGCGGTGCTAGAGGAGCGTCGCAGATCCGACATTTTACGGCATGATCTGAATGAGGCGCAAAGGCGAGTCGCCGAATTGACTTTGCTGATCGCAGATTTCAGTTCCGATGAACGAAACAGCAGACATGATGTTACCGACATTCTTTAAGCGTAATGTGCTTGCGAATCTAGGTAGCAAACCTCACCTTCATAAATAAGCCGCAAACAGAAAATTTATGAAATATTTGCCTTGAATGCATATTGCCGTACTCATTCAGGACGCCTCTCATCCAGTGTTGCGCGTTTCAGCGTTCGCATAAGTTAAAAGCTTTATAATATTATAAACGATGTTTACTTCAACTAAAGTTTCCTTGAAAATTCCCTTCTACAAATGCCTGACAATTTGAGCACTCAAGCTTCTGATTATAATTCCTCTATCGATCTGATAGTGCATAAACGCCACTTGAAGGGCAATCTGTTTTAACTGCCTGATGCTCATTTTGTTTGTAGTACCAATGAAACATCTCGCTGATTCCTGTCTTTGAATTTTTGCTATGCAACGGAGAAGTGCTGAAACCGTGTTCGTTGTCTTCACAAAGACAGTTCGCAAAGTCGCTTTAAGGAAGTTTTTATTGCAAGAAAAAAATCGTATGTTTAAATTAGCGGAGTTACTAAAAATCTGCCATACTGCTCCTGAGAGCAATCGCATGTTACCCTGAAGCGGTATCAGAAGCTGCATTGGAATGCATATTCGTCCTTATGAATCTCAGAATTATCTGATGAAGTCAGCTTGAATTCAAAAATTCCGGATATTTGCACCTTGTAAAATGTAACCGTCGAAATATTGTAATAAAAGTTAGTCGTCGAAATATTGTAATAAAAGTATGCCTCTATAACAATGGCTGCTTCAAGACATGGATGTATTATGATAATTTGGTTAGTCTTGCTCTTGTCAGAAAGAAGTTGGAACTACGCGCTTATGATGGATTATGTAAATTCCAACGGTGATTTACTTTTGACAAGTTTATTTAACGGTCCCACACTGAACTGAAATTTCTCACGCAGTTTTGTTCGCAACCTCGCATCGATTCAATCGGGAAGGAGCTGAAGGCAATTTACAGTGAGCCAATCGAGGGGTCAACATTATTGCGTTATGGTCATCCACGGTGACCGACGCACATCTGGAACAGAGGAAGATTGAGAACTTCGTAGCTGAAGTTTGGGATCTCATCAATCCAAATATATTTGCAAGTTCAGAGGAAACTTGCGTGAAAAACGCCAATGACGCTTGCAAGAACTTCCTTGCAGTTTTCCGTGTATGTCGCGTCGTGTGAGTAATCGAGACCATGGTTGTTTCTGTCGACACAGAAAATTGAAGAAAATATGGCGATATCAATTCGTTTTCGTCGTTTCGAAATTTGTACCCAGGATCGTCTCGTAGCAGGATCGGCATCCTCGAATTTGATACGCAAATTTTCCTATGATCTAGGAATCAAGCCCAGTAGGTGCCAATAAGGAATACACATATGCAGACTTTTGTCTCCTACAGTGACTGCGATGGGTTGACCATTTAAAGTGGGCGCCTAGGCGCATGTAGTGATTGAAGTCCTTTAATTTCCTTGAAAAATGGTTTCTTTTGAGAACCTCGCATCAAACACCTCTATATATTTCATGAAATGAGCGTGGCAAAGTAGATTGGCCGTCACGGTTGCTGCCGAAAAAAGTGAACAACAGTTAACGATCCGTTTTAAACTGCGCCACTAAGTTCACGATGTTTCCAAGCACTTTACTTATCGGTTTCCTGAATATTTTTATTTATGTGTATTTCACAGTGAACAAGCCTGACTTCATGGACATTATTACCGTAACGAACTGTGTACACGAAAACCCTGATAAAATGGCATAGAAAAGTTGCATAAGAGAAATCCTGGATGAAATCGTTCGCTAACGACAGGTGTTGACGGACGTGGAATTGACAGCGTTCTAAAACAGACACTGAAAGTAGATAGCAGATGATTTCAGATCTGGGCACAGGACGTCCTAACAATAATAATAATATTAGTGATCAAAGCATGAAACACGAAAAATTCCCACTGACAACAACCAAGTTGCCTAAGGCAAACGATCGGTTATAAGTGGAAAAAATGTACCGATAGACGGTTTTTTTCATGCATTGATATGGCTAAGGAGAGCATAAATAATTAGTCGGAATATGATTCATTTGCAATGTGAAAACGGCAATTACAATCGGTCAAAAAGCACCAGAACTTCATGAAGAACTGTCGCTAGAAGATCACGAAGTAGAAAGTCCTGCTCACGAGAAAAAAGCAGTTCAGAATGGCATGCTAATGTTGCTAATAAATGAAGGTTATGAGAACCGCGTAGTTGCAGCAATAGTCGAATCTGAAAGGGGAGTAGAAAACGTGGTATTTCGCTACCTCTTTTTGATGAAAAGTAGTCGTTTTTTGTGGGAAATAAGAATATAACGTCTATATATGTTAACCATCTCAGTCAAAGAAATTGCGACGTTTAATGCTAGTGTAAAGCCGCATGTAACTCAGTACTGTTTTGTAAGCCATAAAAGACGATCAGCGTTATTACGTTGGACAAGGGCTTGAGGCATATAGGATCACTCCCATTCCAAATCCACAATATTTGAGCGCAATTCGCTCAGCATTCTAGTGCCGTAATCACTGCTGCATTTATTTGTCTTCCAGTGCATCTCACAAAGCACATGCTTGCAACCTGAAAAGCTCAGTTTTACGAATCCCGGCGCAATATCACAGCGAAAAAAGCCTCGCGCCATGTTTAGGAAAGCTTAATCCGGATAGCGATATCGTGCTTTTCGTTGAAAGAGATAAAAAGGATTGCTGGGAATTTTGTGACTTTTTCGAATTTGCGCAATAAATGTGGATGGAACTTGAGAAAAAGAGTGCATAAATTTTGAGATGCTGTACCGTTTTGAAATGCGCCTCTTCATTTTCGGTAGAAATTTTCGGTATGAGGGGAAATTAAAATGCGCTGTAATTTTTCAGAGCTTCTCATCATTTTTCGAAATTTGAACTGCACAGCTGAATGAAACATGCACTAACTGCTTCTTTTTTGACCCAACTGTCATTTTCGGAACTTGAGAAAATTTGTAGCTTCAATTTCGAAATACTCCGAGGAGTGTTGCGAAATTTCGAAATTTTCGAATCAAAAACTAGTTTCTTGATGTGGGGAAATGATCAAATGGGTATTTGGAAGAGGCCTAATTATGGTGCAAAGAAAAACTGCTCATGAGCAGTCCAACAATGAAAATAATTCAGAGCGGAAGTTTTAAAAAGGAAATTTACGTCTTTCAATCGCATAAACTGCAAAAATCCTGACGACTTTGCAACAGTTTATCATATCAACCAAGAATTGACAAATTAAATTCACCAGCATTCAGCACCTTTTGGAAAGAGAATAATGGCGCACTTATATTGAAGATGGCTAAACTTAACACAAGATTTGTGAATGTTTCTGCCAAAAATGCTTCCTAAAAGTGAAAAAAAAAAAACGAAATCCTCGTAAATACCTTCACAGTATGCGGCGTTAGTGATTTTTTTACACATATCACATGCTGCACGCTTATATTGCGTTCGATAGCGTTCCATCTTGAATAAATGCGAATTCATTGCCTCGATCTCACGAGCTTGCGATAAGCTCAAGTTGGCACCAATCACTGCCCCGTACAACTGAAAATGACAGCATTGAGGCTGAAGTGCCGATTGCAGTACTGCTTTCCAAAATGCAATTGCCTGAAGAAAAAAATCGCACACCTGGAAAGCAGAATTTTCGAGGTGGTGCA
Source organism: Toxascaris leonina (assembly GCA_022844705.1). Taxonomy (NCBI): domain Eukaryota; kingdom Metazoa; phylum Nematoda; class Chromadorea; order Rhabditida; family Ascarididae; genus Toxascaris; species Toxascaris leonina. The sequence continues at coordinate 34,653 of JAARMF010001044.1, read as the reverse complement.
AAGGGAGAGATACAGCAAGAACGAGTCAGGGAGTGTGGCAGTTCCTTTTTAATTTCGGTCGCAGATATGCTTCTGGCTCCTAGACCATAAAATATCACCACAAAATGGAACAAGTTCGTTGAAAGTGGAAATCTTTCCTTTCGATGCTTCTGGCTTCAATTCAATTAACTTCCTCATCGAAACTGGAGAAGTGCGCTTTTTCGTCACTTTCTTTGTGTTCAGCGGGTAATTCAAATTCTTAGACGACGATATAGCAGGATAGTTAATCAGATGTCTATTAGTCTATGCATCTATGAAATCACAATCACAACGACTCCCATATGGCGGGATGCAAAAGTAAGTGGTCGATTCAAGCGGAAAAATAACTCACATTGAAACATTTTCATACAATTTGTTTGGTGTGTAAAGCGCACTTGAATGTACTGAACGCGAATTACAGCTAAATGGATTACGGCAAAAATGTAACGTGGAGGGGCAAACGTCATCGAAACTTTGATGGGGATTTGACTGCGACGGGAACAGAGATTACGATTGTCACTCCAAGAGCGTCTGGTGTTCATATAAGCTGTCACAAAACGCGTCCCTCACTTCAATTTAGATGCCCATGTGCATTCATGACAACCTCACACTGCCTTGCATTTCTCCTCAGCAGCGTAGCTCGTCAAGACGCAAACTGCCTTCCATTTTCCCCACTGTTCATTTCTTATTCTCTAATTGCTAAAACGATTTTCCAATATCGCTGATTCTACATATATCAGCCATGACCACAAGACCCACTTACCCGGAAGCAACGACTATTAGCCTTCCCGTTTCATAATTCAACGACCTGCAATCCCGCAACATTCGATTCCGCTAAAGCTCCACCGAAAACGATGGATAATAAAATCGCATTCCAGTTGGATGCAGAACAGTCTCATAATGCCGCTCATTTGTGACGTTAGTGATCCAGCAGCGAGGCGCACTGTATTATATGAGAAAGGAAAGCGAAGTGAACAGGAGTATCGCATGATGGCCTTTATTCAGCTTATTCTGCTATTTAAGACGATTCGTCGGAACTATACGAATTTTAATCGAAACATTATATAAGCATGGGGTTTCCGTAAGTGCGCCCCATGTTTATATGGGGTACCCCTTCCTGATACTCCATGCTTCGCACATATTCAACTACATCAGCAAATACTATTTGCATGTGTTTGTCGCTTGTTCCGCCATGAATAGACTTTTTTTGAATACTCCCGCTTTTGTTTGAAAACTTGACCACTTAGAGCCAAACGGTCACATAAAAATAGAACATATAGAAGGTTTGTTAGGTAAACTTTTGTTTAAAACTGGTTCAAAACTTCAACAACGAAAATAAACACCGAAAAACGTGAGCGAGTTTTGCATCTGTATATCGTTGCTCGCAATGAATTAACTATCTTCGACGTAGGTTCGCATATGTCCACCTGAATCGGTAAATACCCAAACACAGAACCACTGTTCTCATATTACCTTTTGTAGTGTGTTGTTTAGATAAGCGGAGCCTAAGAAAAGCAAAAGCTGTAACACCTGAGAGGGAAGCAATCGACTAAGCTTCAGGCGATTGAAAGTAATCTTTTCCTCGGACGCCAGTCGTAGAACCAGCTTCACAACTACCTCTTTCTTCAAGTGGAATTCGTTAGCAGCCAGCAGTAAAGTCAAAAGTTGATCTGGCTTCAAACTTCTGAAACTTTCACCAGTTAGCCATTTACATAGGAAGCATCTCTGACATTTGATTTCAGCGATGAAGCATTTTAAAAATGGTGTGCAATGACAGCAAAAAGAGCATAAATAGATGGGATTTATGGAGGATAACTGAGATAGGGGATTTTCTGTGCATGAAAACTTGCGTCAGTTTGATTGAAAGGGAGGGCAGGAGTGATTTCGCTCCTTCCTCTTCCTCCCCTCCTCCAGTCAACACTTTAAGGGAAAGGTTTGAGGCAACATGTGCTTCCGTTCTTGTACTACACTCTTCAGTCACGCCGTTAGTTGAAGATGTTGCTAAGCAGCGTTGCACACGGAACAAATCTGGCGTGAGACTGTTGAGTCTCGGAATCTTCCGAACTGCACTCTTTCTGAACTCAGCATGGTTTCCAATTCGGGGACGGGAAGGATTCTGGCCTCCCTAGTGGCTGCGACGCTCTTTTATCATAACAGTCGCTCTTTCAAATTTGGAGGAGGGTGAAGGTGGAAGGCGGGACGATGGCGTGGAGGTAACATTTTCTTTCGACTCTATTTGCAATTTTTTTGTGGTTCTTAGACAATAAAACAGTGGAGAAGTTTCATACAATTGATACCGAAATTTCAGCTTTAACGACGCGATAGAGTTATCTGTTACGGAGAGAAGGGAACAGCAAATGCTGCTGAAGAAACGGATCTAAATTCTTTTCACTTCTAGCTGCCAATTGCCTGTCGTTATCAAAGTGGCCTGACACACCATAGATTCAGGCGCCGTACATCGGTTGAAATGAAACCTCTATCCTAAAGCTGAAGCAACTACAGCACGACAGGGAGGAATGCTACTTTGGAGGGAATGCAGCAGGTGGAAGAGACGACCTGCCCCATTTCAAATAATGCTTCCATCCCCGCTGTCAATATTATAATAAAACCACGAATGATGAAAAACCTTGTTGATTCAAAAAAGGATTATCAAAAAGTCGAATGGATCATCCACAATATCGAGCAAAACTTAAAACTCACCAAGCAGTGGGAAATGCTACGATTGCTCTTTATGACGCAAAAGCATTCATTTTACATCTTCATGCAGTTGTGGCAGAGATCATCTTGTACTTACTGAAGGTCGATCTCGTTCAGGATGAACTGCTCACACGATTCGACCAATGGTGCTACCTGATATTTATTCGCCAATCTTAGCACGGTTGCGAAATTGCCCTCTGTAATGCGAGCAACGATCACTTTTTATCCTATCCTTACAATTTCTGACAGTAATCGTGCAATGTGGAAACGTTGTAGAAGTGCCACTAAGGCCATTGACCACCAGACCAACAGTCGCTCCCTTCACACTGCAATAAATTGCAACATGTGCCTTGCTGCTACGGCAGTTTTTCTGCCTAGTCAGATGACTGTCAAAATACACAGTGGGGGAACTGTCTTGCATGGATCACATTTCACATAACTTCTCTCTTCCTATGTGATCACAAATTTATCCTAGACGGTGTTCTTTATACAATTTTTTTCGCCCGAGCTGAGAAAAGGCTTGACGTGGCTGAATACAAATAAGCAATACTTGAATATTTTCACTCTCAGCAAAAGGTCATGACGAAAGATAGAGGTGGCTTCATTGCTTTAAGTCACATTGTTATGTGGCAAAATTATGGCATCTCACCACGGCGCCATGTGGCTGCGTGTGTGCTGTCAATTTAACATAGCGTGATGCCTTCGTTGCAAAAGCTTCTCTTCTAGTTCTGAATGTCACTGCTATGCACCCGACGCTGCTAGCAGCCGAAATTCCCATCACCCGAGGCAATATCATGGATCATCGGCTCTGGAATTTCACTATCGCATTTAAACAATCTTATTTTATGTACTGATGCTCACTCTCTCGTTTCATAAGCACTCCCCTACTGAAGAAGGTGTTTTTTTTTTTGTATTTATCTGCAACTGATACGCTTTAATGATCGGCGCATTATTACACGAATTTAGTCTAACTTAATCTGACGTACCGTTGATACAATGGGCGTCACCAAGACATCTAAGAAAGATGGATATATCGTTGCTTTGCTCATCAACAATTTCTCTGGCTAGCTCGCGACCATTCTCGAAATCCTTTCCGAACAGCATAACAGCGAAAACAGGCGAAACTTTAGAAAGCCTCGCAGAATCGATCAAGAAGGTCTGGTCTTTGACCAGCAGCTTAAAAGGCCTGCCACAACTCGAAACTGTCGGCTCCGCATCCGTGTAGTGATGCATTTCGGACGTTATTGCAACTGACATCATCATAAACCCAAACTGTAAAAAAGAATGTATTGGACAATTTGCCACAATTATTACATTAAACAGTGCACAAGAAGTGAACGAAATACATCTATAACGAAATGTCACTGCTATGCACCCGACGCTGCTAGCAGCCGAAATTCCCATCACCCGAGGCAATATCATGGATCATCTGCTCTGGAATTTCACTATCGCATTTAAACAATCTTATTTTATGTACTGATGCTCACTCTCTCGTTTCATAAGCACTCCCCTACTGAAGAAGGTGTTTTTTTTTGTATTTATCTGCAACTGATACGCTTTAATGATCGGCGCATTATTACACGAATTTAGTCTAACTTAATCTGACGTACCGTTGATACAATGGGCGTCACCAAGACATCTAAGAAAGATGGATATATCGTTGCTTTGCTCATCAACAATTTCTCTGGCTAGCTCGCGACCATTCTCGAAATCCTTTCCGAACAGCATAACAGCGAAAACAGGCGAAAGCTAACGCTCACTTCGCTATGCAAAATCCTTGCGTTTTTCTTATGGAAGCCGATTTTTTTATTCGACAATGAGACATGCAAAGAGCCAATAAATGAACTCCACCATTGCTTGCGCTTCTTCTCACACAATTTTAAGATACTGATTTAGCACACATTAGATTAGCCACGGATGGCGCCTCCTAAAGTGTTAGCGAATGCGTATTCTGGGTGTTGCACTTGTTAAAGAGATGTCCTCATGCAATGAGGTAAATGAGAGCACACGTGTGAGCTAAACTCGAGCGCTTTCCGTCAGCTGTTAATTTGAGCAGATACATCCTTCTCTTTTACATTCTACTCACCAGATCTGAAGCACACAAATGAATAAATATGAAAGTGAAGCATAGCTGAAAAAGAAAAGAAATTTGAATAAAAACGTGGGTAGATTCGGAAAATTGAGAGAGAAGTAAAATATAAAGGAGTCTATGGCTGTAATTCACATAAAAACAGTACTGCAAATGGAAATCGGAACGACTGCAGCAGTAAGAAAATGAGGCAGTGACGAAAACGACACTGTGTGTGTAATTTGAAAAGCTTCTAAGGCAGAAAACTTTAAACATGCGGTAAGTGAATAAAGTTTAATAAACGTCAACTAATAAACAGACAACAGATAGATGTCATCATATCAACGTCACAAACGTAATTTGAGTGCTAACGTTTCCTTAGCAACAACTCTTCTGTTAGCAGTAAATGAACGCGTTCAGATTTCTAGCAGCGGCAAGAGCAAGTAATGACGAACGAATGCTCTAGCGTTTTATTTTCATATCCGCATTAAGCACAGAACTAAAAGATGCTTATGCCCATTGTTGTAGCAGGATCAAGGACAGCCAACAAAACGAGTCTACAACAATGAGGTGATATACTCGTTCTCGTCCAATAGTTTTCCAACAATGCCAACCTATTAACAAATTATATCAGGTTCAAGTTGCAAAAACGAGCTCATAAAAGTAGAATTTCTCTACTCATTTAGCACATATTTGCTTGGGCAATCAGCAACCACCGAGCAGCAATGGTGCAATAGATGCAAACACAACACTGCTTTTGATGAAATGAAGCGGCGACCTTTGTGGAGACAGATTAGCAATCATTCACCTCATTCGTAGGTGGGGTAGCAGCCGCAGCAAGCATTGATGTCAACATGTTAGCGCTCAAACACGAACGTCGTTCTCGATCTCGGCTAGCATTCAAACAGCGCTGTTGCATTCGCAATACACATCTCTGCTAAGTGATCGATTTACTTCTTAGGTGCCAATATTCAAGCGTCTCACCTCTTACGAATTCAGTTGTTCACATGTCGTTATAGCAAAGAACTGAGTTTATAATTTATGGAAGGGGAGTGAGAGAGGGATACACCGTTAATATTGAAGCAGTAATGCTTTATTAACTGTTCAAGCAGGTGATCAACAGCTCATTCTTCAGCTACTCACAACAAACGTTAGTGTCAGTGAGCCAGCACACATTAATTATAGCCTACTAATTATAAATCATAGATATAAATTGCTATCGAAAAAAAAAACTGGAACGAATAGTGCGAGCAAATTGGTACTCAAAGAGTGGCTATAACATTTGTTGAAAAACGAGTCGGAGAGTAATCACCATTTGCTGTGGAACAAGGGAACGGTGTTTATTTGTTTCATGCGTCCTTTTATACCTATTTCGTAGATGACGACCTCATTTATTTCACTTCTAGTAAATCTCTTTTCATCTCTCAATGAAGTACGAAAATTTTCGGAAAAGAACTGGCACCGAAGGAGCTATCAATTAGACGCTTTATTGCACTCTATCTTCACACAACGATGGCTGTATTTTGCCTCACATCATAGTCTTTCCCACCTTCTGTTTTAATTTCCCTGAAATTCCATCATACTAGTTCTGAAATTGTCGAGGAAGTGCCGTCACTGAATTTTCCTTTGAGAAGAATTCAAAGCGAAACGGACAACGTGCATTTTGATGTTTCTATCTACACTATCGCTAACGCTTGCACAAACTTCTTCAAGAACAATAGTTCCACAGCGGATGCTTATGGCAATACGTCCATGAAAGAACGCGATGCACCGTCCGTGACGTTGATCACAGTGTTTACAAGCTAAAGTTTCACGTAAGCAAACTTAATTCACACGCACACAAAATTGTCGTGTTAATATATATCACTGCAAAACTAATAACGTACCAGTGGGAAATGATATTTGAAATGGTCAGGATCAGGCTGAATAGCGAAACACCTGTTACACTCGTCCGTTCATTTAGCAGTTACTGATCAACCGACCGGTTGGCCATAATTAAACATGTAAGTGAATTTGCTAGACTCTCGTGATAAGCAACGCTTATCGCTGGTTTCCAGCTAAGTTCATATTTAAAGCCCATTTCCTACTAAGTGATTCAAAAACCGACATTGCTGTTCACGGCAATCGAGAATACCTGCACAGCTGTGCGCAGTGAGGAGAACACTTGGCTTTATTAAATAAAGCTGCAAATGCGATAATTAACAGCTGACCCTATCCACAGATATGAAGGAAGTCCTGAAATAAGCTAGAGCGATATTGCTGGATTTGTCCTAAAGGCGCACTTGTGAGCTCGGTTGAGGTAGCTGCCAATCGAAGTATTTTCTCGGTCACGCTTATCGAATGCAAATACGGATTGCTATCGAGGAATGCGCTCTAAGCCAAAAAAAAAAAAAGAAAAAAGAAAAAAAGACGATGCAACGGAAGTGGTGAACATCAAATAAAAGCAATAACGCAAATGCACTCAAACCCGAACGACTGACAAAATGCGCGTATTTCTCACAAACTACGCACGTCACTATCACCGACCAAATTCAATTCCTCATTTGTGCGCTATTCCGACAACCAAGTGAGGACCGAAGATGAGAAATTTTCAAAATGCCGAAATGCACACCGTGCAGATGGCAGCACCCTGACTTTCATGAGGGAAAAAACAAATCGTAATAAAAACGAACCCACAATGAGAAAGGGCTGTGCGGAGCGTTGTCGAATTCGCCTTTACCTCCAACAGTTATGAATATACAAAAGAGCCAGAAATGGATGATCTTGAGCAGCAACCGCAACTCAGATCTAGCGATTAGTTAGCGTACTGCTTAAAGGCGTTTGCAAATTGGCGAATTCACGCAGCAACTAAGCTCAAATATTGAAGCTTTATCGTTGTGACGAAGGATCGACCTCCTATAAATAAAATATCGGTCACCCTACCATGATCCGCTTGAAGGTGAGTCGAATGAAATCGCTTTTGCCGCCTCGGCTGCAATGACACGCGTTAAACCTCGTGGCCAAAATTTTTACTCCCTGTTTCTCGTGCATATGCAATTTACCATGTTAAGATGCTGGAAAAAACAGACGCAGGAAAGCACAGAGGCAGAAGCGGTATACAAACTTTTATGCCTAGCAGTGGGGGTCGAAGCAGGTGAGGAGAGCTGCGGCACTGTTCACAGTAAACAGAAGCACCCAGTTTTGCGAATCTATGTCTTCTTCGTCCAAAGATCAGGAGAAACTACTGAGCTTCTGAAGATATCGCATAGGTCTTATAGGTCGTCAACTCCGATCCACTTGATCCACCGACATTTCGCAAGAAATATGTTCTCGAAACTCACGTTTGAAATGTTAGATGGGAATAAGGTTCAAAGGTTCGACCGATCCTCAAAAAAGGAATATAGCAAGTTTGATGACTCATAAACTTGGCATCATTTCGCTACTGCAGATGCACCTTTATGAAGGTGCCCATTAAATTCCACATCAGATCCTCCCTAAACTGAGAAACGATATAATACTTTAATGAGTAGAAGGACAATAAGTGTTGTTGCAGCAGATGGTTTTTTTGCTTTTTTTTACAACTGTTAGAACATCACAACTTATCAGCATGTTGCTGGAGAAAAACGCGAAACTGCAAAAGAATATTATGCGTACGTGAGCTGAATATGAGCTGTATTTATTCTGCAACATTCAGCAATACCACACTGCAGTCACCTCTGTCTGTCCTGAACGTGAAACTTCCCAGTGCCACAGTACCTTTATGCAAGACCGCAAATGTGCAAAGAAATCCCAAACTGCAGATGACGATGCCCAGACCAAAACGTCTCCGACAACTGCGTCACGGATTAGTGTGCCTGTGACGAATCTGCCATTCGTTACTGCTGCATCGCGTTGATGTTTTTGTCATATGCAATCAGCAGTGAGTCCGCTCCTGACGAATGTGCCCTGTTGCTGTGGCCGCCTGATATCGCTGGCTTTGGGATGAGCAGAGAGTAACGTGTTTTGAAAATAAGATGAGCTAGAAGCTAGATAAGCGAATGTTGATGAACTGGAGGACGCTAATGGGTGACGGAGTAAGTCAGCAGTACAATGGAAGACATCGAGATGAAGCGGCTAGCGAAATGAAGGGGCAGATGGCTTTGGTGCACAATGAAGCCATCCATGGGCCAACTTTTGCATATTGCTGACAATATTGTGGGTGATAACATATTGTAGTGACTTGTGACTTGTTTGGGTGTGACATGGACGAATGAAAAGTTGCTAAACAGCGACTTCAGCGTTCGATTTAAAACTTGTGAAACCTTAACGGACTCAGCATATCGTTTTGGTCGAGGTTACTGGAGAAAAAAATCACTGCGACAGGGACATTGCAAGAAAGATTCTATATACGTACGATCTCTCAGTAAGTATTGAGTATGGCGGCATTCGATAGGAATAGCTTAAGGAAAAGCACCACCAATGTGACTTCGCAATTGTCATGACGCGTGGCACGTGTGGGGAACCCTTGGGAGTTAAAAAAATTCAGATTGTCAAAGAGCACACAGCTGTTCTCTGTCGCTTGGAGCAAGCCAGATGCTGCCCCAAGGACATAGTGTAGTTAAGGTGGGCGTATACGATGGGTTCAGATCTAGAAATACGAAGTGATCGGATTGTAAAGTGCCATATAAAAGCCTCGAAAACTGATGGTAGTCGCGAGGAATGGAAACCACGGTCGTCCACTCCAGAAGGATTGATATGCCGACGTGCCACCCCCTGCTTGCTAGACAGAGATCTTTTAAAGATAGGTGCCGCTCAAGTGTGCGTCTTAAATTGTCGATCCATCATAAATAAGCTCAGAAGGTTCAAGCACCTAAACGTATACGCGGCTCGATGTTACTGGTTCATGTGTAACGTGGCTCGATCGAAAGAACGCCAGACACTCTCCTTCCGATTGACGACTCCTGTATAGTTTCAGGCGGAGATCGAAATAATCGCTTAAGCATGGTTGTTTACCAACTCTAAACAAATGCTATGCACGCAATAGTTAAGACGCAGCGTTCGATTTTGGTTGTGAAATGTGCGACTTTTATGCCGCAACAGATTCCGCTTTCGCATAATCTCAGTATACAGGAGGCCCAACTATGGGACTCACGCATTGGAGGAGATATCCGACATCATTTCGTGTGGTGGGCAGTCCATTAAACCTCTGTGATTGTTGAAGCATTAATTGCTCAAACAATTACTACGCTAAAGTCAGAAAGTTTCTCAGCACAATGGTCTGTTTAGTTTCAGCGATCAGCAGAGGTGTGACAAAAAAGCGCTTGTTTTATTACCAAGTAAAAAGGCTGACATTGTCGTAAAGTACGAGTTGTTGCCTAATGTTGGTATGAGTGGTCACTGCGGTACTTTGAATTAGCTGCGTTTACTGAGCCGCCTTCTTCTAATTCGTTTCGAGACTATAAGTATGGCGATTGGCTTATCACTTTTCTACCGGAAGTACAAAGAAATACGGAATTTGACAGCCGTCTAATTACGATGGAGTTGTACGACAAGCTCTTCGACATTGTTTATGAGGTGACTAACAGCTGCATACTTCTGCACTGGTACCTAACTGTGCGAAACAATATGTGCGGTTATATTCAGCGTTTAGCAAGAAAAGGTGAAGATAACCTTCAATTATGATGCCGAATTATAAACAATATTCCAAGTATCGCTTTCGATAGCGTGTTCACATTCACTGAAGTTGCATCGCGCTGAAGGTGACATCTTTTGCGAAAGGTGGTAGTGTAAAAGCCCTCTGTGGAACGCATTACCAAAAGAAGTGATGTAGAGCCCAAATTCCTTCGATCTTTTTGTACGAATATTATTGTTCTGCCGTGACTGAGTTGCTGTAAATGATCACCCGTTTCATCTCCGTCATAATTGGGTTTCATTATTTGAAGAGTTTTATTATTGTCGATTTGGCTTTTGCACAGACGGATGCTTAAATGCCCATATCAGTTTCTTTATAAATGAAATAAAGACGATTGCATTCATTTATTCACTTTTTGTCCAGAACAACTGAAGATCGTTTAAAAAACTCGTAATAGCCGTGATGCTAACTGGACAGCACTCTTGACTTCAAAGCAGGCTTGCAGACAACAGAGGCCGGAACAAAGAAGTTCCACGTTGTCTAACAGTTTCATATGCAACGCAACTCTTCTCCCTACCCTTGGATCTTGACTATGTTTTTTGGCAGAAACCAGCCCCAATTCCTTCCCAAACTATATGTTAAGTGCTTTATAATAATTTCCCGCAAGATCTTGAGAAATAATGTTGCCTCATACTGCTGCAACACATTCCCAATCAGCTTATTAGGACCCTCGCCTAAAAGCGTGGAAAAATCTCCAGACCTTGGAGTCATTTTTGATAATAAAGTGGATTTCATTCGGCACTGTAGGGATGCTGTTGTTGCAACAAGCCCTGCTCCTCCCCACTTCGCAACTCCAGACACTTCTTAAAATCCTCAAGGCAATTGTTATTTCGTTATTGGATTCCGATTGTGTAAGGGATATAGGGCACACTATTCATAATATCAGATTACTCAAGCGGATGTAATTGCACTTCACTGGACGAATACCTCTTTATATCAATTAGGCACTTGTTGCGAATGACTGCCATAGATTCGAAACGTGGGACAGCTTTAGCTTTCGATAAGGATTTGTAACGCACATATTATAAAGTTGCATTGACTTAAGTTGTTAGGAGTTCATCGCGCTCGCAATTTCGGAGGACTGCAATATTCAGCAACCTTACTTACACCCATCAGAAGCCGCAGTAGAAAAACAAAAAAGAAGAACAGTTGGATATAAATTCTGAACATGTTCGTTGCATCGCCAACACATATACTCAAGAATAAATAAGACATGTTGCAAGAACTGGAAAGAACATCACAAAGTGAGACAACTGCAAATCGCATTTCCTCAGAATTGCAATACGAAGCACAACTCCAGAAAGCGCGAGGGAGAAGGAAAGAGAGAGGAGAGGCAGTGCAATTACCGGAGGGGCATCTGTCACGAAATGGCAGATAAACGTGCAATCAAATCCTGTTGTTTTCATAACATATTTGAGATGTCTCTAGAAGATAGATCCGCGATACTTGGCGTTACGAAAATTGCGTTCTCTAAGTGCGGCTAGGGAATTATTGTGAAGAAAAGAAATTGACAACGAAAAAACGTGGCCCAGAACACTTTCGCATAGGCGATTTGCACCCATTGCTGAGTTCGGTCTCATATTGATACGCAACATAAGCACTGCGACCGCCGCTCATTCTGTCATCTGTTGCACAGAAAAAACTTGAAGATCGACCCTGCCTAAATATATGGATTTTCTCGGAACAACTGTTCAGAAACAATCAAAGGAGAGGAAAACCGACAACTGCCGATCATTTATAGCTGAGAAATGTAGTTTCACTGCGAATCAGAATAGAAATGCAGTTACTGGACATATAAGCATGGCTGAAACAGATGTTCACGTTTGCTTGTTAGCAAAGCTGCAGATGGGAATGAAATCAAGCGTGTTTTAGTTAAGAAAATTAGCTTTCTTGCCAAACTATCCTCAACAGTAGGACGCATGAAGGATGAGAATCTCGAGGTAATGTGCGATTTCCTTGGATGCGTGATGACGATTTTGTTCGAATTTGCGGAAAAGTTCAAACATTATATCCACCATCGAGCTGAGGCACATGGATGCGCTTCTGCCTAGGGAGATAATCACAAGATTGTGGGCTGTCGAGACTCCACCTGCACACTGATTCGGTAAACCAATCCCTCATTGCTTCCATAGCTCAGGTCTAGCCGCTGCTCGCTCATGAAAGGTAAATTTCGTCGGGAGTGTTCGATTCACTGCTTGAGTGACATAGCCACTCAGCTCTCACAAGCGTTTCACGTGTCAGCTTCCACTTCGAAGCACTAGTCCGTCAATCAGTAGGAAATGCGTCTTTATGCTGAAGCATTCAGGGAGTTATCCTCAGTCCAGCCGCGTATAGAATCATTTTTAACATTGAGCTAATGTCTAACTGGTATACGTAGCTCTAGTTCCCACTCATCTGTGTACCTGAGTTAAAAAAGATGGCAAAGACAAGAATTTGAAAAGAAATATGCACCATTCTGGCCATTTTGAAGTTTCGACTCTTAGTTGCTGGGCACAAAGACGCGAACATGTGTAGGACATTATAAAAGCAATATGCACGATCATCTCAAAGAAAAGCGGCCCCCTGCAAAAATAGTAGATCTTCACTATTTTCAAGCAGCAATTCAGAAAAGCAAATCGACAGCGAACCATATGATGACCTGCGCTTAGCTCTGGCAGAGGCATAAGCTCAAGAATTCGATAACCTCATCCCAAGGCTTCATTTCAGTAATAAAATGTAATTCGGAAGCATTTGCTGCCGGATGTAAGCAGGACTTTCTCATCATGCATCCCGCGCAAATTACACAAGGAGTCCTAAAGACGAAAGTTTTGTGAAAATGCATTTTGGCACACATTCGGAAACAGTTTCCAAAGTAGGCGTCAAGGAAAGACAATAGCTTCCGCATATCTGTTGCATATCTTTCAAAAACGCCACTGCATTTTAGAACAGCTTTTAATATTATCGCAGAGGTAGGACATGCGAGAAACTGATGTTTATTTGAGAACGGAAGTCGTAGAACAGAATCGCCATTTTACTTGCTCTTCCCTTTGCTTCGCTAATAATCGCCAGCAATTAAACTCTCCTCCATATAAACAAACGACCTAATGAGTTGTTGCGTACGCATCATTGAACGACGATGATTTGAATTCATTTTAGTGTGGTGTTTTATTGACGAATATTTGCGTAATGGTTATCTAAATTTGCGGAATGTGAGATATTTCTGTGATACAACTCAAGTATTTATGTGCATAAGATGGGGGTCAATCGCTGAAAGCACAAACTGCCGCAAATATGTCGCATGACCGAATGACGAGATTAAGAAATTTAACCCTCAACTATAATTCTCTATTGCCTAATCATTTAAACAAGCCTTTTCGATAACCGTGGTGGAACAGTCTGAAGAAGACTTGTTGAAGTTGCTCACAACAGATATTGGGATAGTTGGAGCTGATGGTGTCGTATGCACAAGATGGATGGGCTTTGTTAGGTTTCCACGAATTGCCGCCTGAGAAACATTTCCTAGATGGCAACGATTTTCGCATCCCACCTTTCAAAATCACTGCCCACTCTTGGCCTTATCAATGCACCCCAAAAACATATCTTTCATTTCAACTGCTGGATGCAGATGGCACTTACAGTGTTGCCTACTAACGGCAAATACAAAAAAAAAACTGGAGCTGTTTACGGGGCAAAACTCGAATGGAAGTTGCGTCGTTTAAATGTGGCACCCCCGAGCACAAGAACGCCAGTTGGTTCCAAAAATGAAAGGATCATCGACTTGCAAGAAATCGCGTGATATCACACGCCTGACAGAAAATAAATCCTATGGCCCCATCCCAAATTAAATCCGGAAGCCAGTATTCAAATTCTGGAAGAGAATCAAGCCAAAAATGTAGGTCGAACAAAGTTAGCTGAGTTAACAATAAGCAGAAATAGCGGCTTTAATCGGCCTCTTGACAAGACGACAAAGAGTGCAGCACGCCACCTTACCGTGTCATTCCTTTCCACTACATCTCTCCTTGCTCTCTCTCATCTACAATCGCTATGCAAGTCCACGGTGCAAATGCCAGCAAGGCATACCACACTTCTAACAATGAGAAGAGAGACAGAACAAATTCACCTTCTGTCACAAGGAATTCCCAGTAGACTACTAATAAATAGAAACCCATAACTGATGCCATCATCACCCCGACAGAAAATCCATAAAACAGCAACGTTTGTGTGTATCAGCTTGCTTGTCGAATATCGCGTATGCAATACCAGTGCTTCGAGGATGACACTCTGACTTTCGCAGTGGCAGGTCATGGTTCAGTTGTGGAGAAAATATGACGCTGAGCTTGCAACGGTGTCAGCAAGGAAACAACAGTCGGTTGGCAGACCTAGCGTAAACCTCGCATTTGGCGCTTGTGTGTGGGTTACTTGCTCCCTGCCACTTACGCTTCGCGACCCTTACGATCTTGTCGGGAGCTCCAAACACCGAGCGCTACGTCCACATATGCTTTTATGGCTGATGAACAATCAGGTCCGCAAAAAAATCAAAGTATTACTAGAGCGGTGCGAGAAATTAAGGAGTGGGACGTAATGATTCTCATTTTGTTAGGCAGTATCGTTTATTTTACAAGAGACTGCGTGTTTCTTTAACGGTTCTTCTCCCAAAAAAGCCGCCTATAGAACCTCGCTGCTCCTCGAAGTCGTGCTTTCCTTTTTGAGTCCTCTAGCTCTGTTACTTGTACTTGCTTATTCAGTCCTGTCTGTTTTGTTCCAGTTTACTTCTCGCACTGGCTGCTTGATAGTTTGGTGGCTATTTTCTTAGCCGCAGTCTCGTATCGCGACAGACAACGGGAACTTTTTGTGAAAGAACTTGTTTCGAAAGTGAGAAGGCTTGAAATTTTACCAAAGTTTTCTCCCATGAGTTAATATATCAAACTATTGCTCTTAAGATCAGAAGAGTGTGGATAAAGCAAAACCCATCCCTCCGGCTTCGTTTTACAAGCTCACAAACCAGAACCCTGATTAGAAAATATCAGGAACGCACTTCACTTCACTGGGATGCAAGGTACGGAATTACCATATCTCCTCCTCTCTCCTCTTTACGATTCCTCTTATTTGTTTATCAAGAAGCTTGTAGAAGCAAAGACTTTGACGTTGACGTCGACGAACTCTGTAAAAAAGGTTATAGCCCACACCAAATCAACATGGCGTCAAAGAAGCCCAGAAGAGAGCATCAACATGGCGTCAAAGAAGCCCAGAAGAGGGCATTACTGTAAAAGATGCTACGACAACATGAATAGACAAGTGGTGTTCTCGCACTACGTAAATCTATGTTCTCCTAATCGTAGATACTGGCGGCTTTTACAGCCTAGCAGTGAACGGCTACGGTCACGTAGCCACCTGCGGTTCCTACTATACAGCACTGAATGATAACTGTTCCATATCAGGAGTAGCTACCCTTCGGTGCTGCTTTTTGCAAGGAACCTTTTAAAGAACCCCTCATCTTCCGGGATTGCCGAACGCTTCAGTGATCCTAAAAACCAATTTCAAAGGATGTGAGTTCAACCATGGCCTCAAAACTACCAGAAATTAGACTGTTTACTTAGTGCTCTTACTCATCATTGGGGGGAGGGGGGGGGGGGGGGGGGATGGAAGGTTGGCACTTTGTTCCCACAAACCCCCTTATCTGGTGATTTTGCTGAGGCCACATTTTTCGTCTCGCCTTTTATGCGCACTCCTTGAGTTTCCTCTCTTCCATGTTAACAACTTAGTTCTCATTTTTTACCAACAGTTCCAGACGATGGGCCCAAAACATTCGGGATGCACACCCTAAAATGAAGAACTTCCCCTCCCTCTCCTCCTCCCATCCCTCCCCCCTCCCCAGCTAGTTACGTCATCCACCACCAGTGGACGTCAATAACGCACCCAAAAAAGTTCTGCCCATCGTACTGTCTAGCCGTGTGGCTGTTCAAAAAAAGGAAGAAAAAACAATGCGGCATTTAAAAATAATTCGTTCTCATGGCTGACGACAACCCGCACAAACCCCCACTGGAAAATCCGTATTACCACCCAATATCCAACCACGCAAGGTTTCCAATAAGCGCAAAAACCTGCATAAATCTAGACGTGGATAAAATCAGCAAATTTCTTAAACTTATTCGATTCTTCGACAATCCGTCACCACTCAGAAGAAAACTTGTCCACTGTTTTACGCAATACAAAACGGAATTCTCCTCCCTTTTCAATTCCTCCTATGCATCTGAAAAAATTATTCACAACGAATTCTAGCAAAATCAATGTAAAGCGCAATCGCCAAGGTTCCCACGAACGTAAGCGAAGCCACTGCATTACACATTTTCAGCAGCATTCGTATCGAAGTTATCCCGCATCATGCATGCAAATCCGTTCACTTCGAACCAAAACAACCATACGCAATTTTAAGTCAGAAATGATTACCCTCCTCTGGAATTGTTGTCAGAGCTCCAATACTATTTCCTGAATAGATCATCCGCATATTCCGAAGTGTGCACAATCTCAAATCAACGCTGTAGCAACCCTCTATACTTTCTCAAGTCCCCTGCAGTAAAACGTCGTTACACTCCCACTCAACGTTCGTTAGCTACTATTATAATTTATCACTGGAAAAGATACCAAGTGGAAGATAGTACGTGGAAAAAAGGAGGCTGGAATGGCATAAAAGCCAATGCGATAGCACTTTTAGACGCAAGCTACCCTATTCAGTTGAAGCGCTTCTCGGATGCGAAACGCAGCAAGAAAAAATTTAATGTGTAAAATTTTGCACAGCAGGACAATTGTATTGAGAAAGATACTGACACAAATGAACGGAACAAAATCAAGTCGAAATCGAGAAAGGAACAACAGTCCGACACCAGTTTCGGCACAGCTGGACCACACATTGATGACGTGCACTCAAAGCAATGTGCACTTTTTCTTCTTGTCCTGTACTGGTGGCTCTAGAGCTGCTAGTATTGCCTCGTCGAACACGTTTTTCAATCCCTTCTGCAATTCACAAACAATGCCATCGTTTGCCTCTAAAAGTTCTAAAATTCTCTCAAAACTCGAGAAGCTTGCACAGACATTCTGAAGTGTTCCTTAAGAAGACTTGCAGTATTCCAGAATAGCATGCACGTTCCACCATTATTTGTTTGGAAAGATATATTCGTGGTGAAACAAGGTAAGCATGAAGCCTAAAAGTCGCTGCTGTTCCAGAGTGTTACCAGAGCGGAAGCGTATGGTACTTGAATATAAACTACCGCCTTCAAATCACTTTTTATCCTGGTATTTGGGAATACATAATACGAATAATTTGATGTTATAACTCCATGTCAGTAAAATCATACATAACCGCCTAGAAAAATAACCATCAAAATGCACTTATTGTGCGTTTTTAACAGCTTTCTTTCCTGACAAGACAACATCCACGTTACGGTTACCTTCGCTGTGCATGACACAGAATCACATGGAAAAGAATTTTCGGGCGAAAGCCATTACCCCCAAATCCTTCAGCACATTCTAAGGGAAGATTCAATGATACAAACAACCATGATGAATGAATTCATTTTGAGATCATTTTTTATTTTCCGACGATATGGGCTCCTGCATTTACAGGTTTTGATGATCACTACTGCTACAAAATTCTTCAGCGACGACCACGTTGAAATCAGATCCTTACTACTTTTTCGAAAACTTACTGTAAGGGAACTTTGCAACAACCTCAATGTTTACTATACAGACGGCTCCGGAAAAATAGACAAAATCTGGCGAAGTAAAGATGAAAGACTGCAGACCTGAGTGAGGGCGGAACATTCGACATATTTGACAGCTTTGAGTTCCTTGGCCAATCTTTCGCCCAGTTCGAACGAGATCGGTCTCTGTTTGTTTTTGGCGAGCTTTTCAATAAACGACGGATCATCTCTCAAGTCGATCTGCGTGCCCACCAATAAGAACGGTGTTTTTGCACAATGGTGTGCAATCTCCGGCACCCACTGCAAACATCGCAAATGATCAGCCAATACGGCAGCACCGCTTCACCATAATTCTTCGTATTTCTTGCCAAAACACTATCTACTGATGGAATCTTAAACTTGCATGCAGATCGCACAAACCTTCAACCAAATCCCAAAAGCTTGACAAAATAGTACAGTAAGCTCGACAATAATTCCTCAGTGAGACGCGGAACTGCCTCTTTTCGATTATGCACACGCCCAAACTTTGTGTAGATGGGGAAATCATTCAGTCCCTCCTTTCACACTTTCATTCCCTCTAATTAGAACGTCAGCCGACCCCCCTTGTCTCATCTTTGCTGTCCGTTGACAAAACAGTTAAAGCAAATGTGTCGAATATTTGCAGGATCTTCCCTCACTCCGTTTCATGTTCCGAAGTCTAAAATTTGTTTACTATGAAAAAACAATGTCATTAGGTTCTTTTTAGCTCGCCAGTGCGAAGGGTCTTAAATTTGGCATGGTGAACAGAAATTTCAAAACTTTCAAGCGCCCCATTCCAATCGACATAGTCCGACAGCCATATCGTAGAGCTTGAAGATTGTGTGTCGACGGCAATGTTCGATCTGTGACCGGGAAGTACTTATTCCTAGAACCCCTGACGCAAATGTCTGCATATTTGCCTCAGAAGTTCCATCTGAGCACGTTAAACAATTAAGAATACCATAACATCCCCACTTAGAGGACAGCCGGGAACGAATATTGGCAAATTTACCTTCTCCTTTACGTTTTCAAAGGACGCCGGGGCAACCACGGAGAAACAAACGAGAAAAACGTCGGTCTGCGGATAGGACAGCGGACGCAGCCTATCGTAATCTTCCTGGCCGGCTGTATCGAATAAGCCGAGCGTGTAAGGCTCACCACCGATCATAACTGTTACCTGCAGCCAATTGTTTCTCTTAATTTCATTTTCCAAAGAGGCAAGTGGCACGAACTTGGTCAGCAGCCAAAATACATTGAAAGACTTATTGTTCTAGCCGTCGAAGATGTTTCATAATATTAAATTATCACTTTTGCGACGTCGCTTCCGTGGACCTAAGAAAAACGCAAAATTTTCTGTTGTTTACACAATAATATCGCCGCTCTATCGTCACTTACACAGCGACTGGACTTATTGAAATGTTCCAATCAGTGCACTGACCGCAAGTGAGATTTTGTCTTTTGAATTCACATATTTCAGGGACTTAGTGACTAGAATCCTCTTAGCTAGGACAGAGAATCAGCACTGCTCGATCCAGAAACTCGTCCGAATCTTAGATACTGACTTCTGATATTCCTCCTTGCTCTGCAATGACATTTTGCCTTACAAAAATAACCGAACAACTACCACTTAAGAAATAAATCAAATACGCGATCTTGCCCAGAAAGCCATACAATAGCAGCAAGTCACGACCAAAAGGAGAACTATTCGGATGATCGGAAGCCAGAGAACACAAAATGCAAAATCTCGCTACCGCTGTGCTGTCATTAGTTAAGTATACGGAATCGCGTACGAAACCCGACAATCTAAATACAGAGTAATTATGAACAATTTACGCTAGTAAAGGGCTCATTTTTGTGCACAATCGTTTCTGCTCAAGGCATTGTGTTGTACCAGCCCAAAACCAAACGACTGCATCTAGAAGCTTTTGTTATCATTCAAAAGTATTTTAAACATCCGAAATATAATCGCTTGTGATGTCTGATGTAGAATTGTTGCTCCGGAATCGTGGTTCCAGACAGGTACAGAAAAAACTGCCCGCCCTTTTAAATTTCTTACATTATTTGAATGAATGAGCAGGTAGCAGGGCCTTCAGCGCTTCAATATAAGTAACAGTTTGAAGCCGCGCTGGATGCTGTTCAGCGGAATTGATAAAATCAGATGCATGCCACCACTGGGACTGGAACTTCGCACAATCGTATTGCTTTCAGGAGTTGTCAAATTGTTCGTATGAAGCCGCAAACCTATATGAACTATTAACACACTCAAACACACTCCCCCTTGGAAGACAATTCGAATGATGCCGAATAAAACTGGCATCTTCCGAAAACTAGAAACGCGATTGCGGTTCAAAAAATTTTGCTCCTGCTAAATGTGTTTTCCTGAATCCATAGGCGACTAAATGCAGACATAAATCTCGGATAGAACCTTGCAACCTGAAACTGTATTCGGGAACAGGATCAGAATACGGTCAACGAAGAGTGGGAGTGATATAGTGGTAGCTTACAAAAATCGGGTAGATTTAAGGCATACAAAAATTCAATCTAACTATTTTAGATAGAAGAGGTGGAAGGGTCCATCCACAAAATTGCAAAAATCAGGTTCGACGCACAGTGAGAAATGAAGTGGATAAGAAGGGTGGTATAAAAATAACGGCAGAAAAGAGCTCCGGATGCCATTTTCAATCAATGTTGAGCAGTTAAGTTTTTAAGGTGGAAAACCGATTAACTGGGAGCAAGATGACGGTGGAAGCACAGCGCATGATAACGAAATGCTGGAAAGAAAGTGCAGTTGATAACAATTTGACCGAAAAGGTGATATAAAGCCTAAGAACACTACAGTAGTTTAACCGTCAAGAAATTAAACGAGGTGATTTTTTTCAACGAAATTCGACGCTATAACGAATTTGCACGAAACGGTTTCACAACGCATAAATTGAAAGGAATGACGTCCAACCGTACCGTCATATTTATATGACCGGCCGTTTATTAAACACTCATCAAATGTAACAACGATAGAAAAGGTACGATACCGCATAATTGTCGAATACTGTCGGTACATATTCGCTAGGAAATTTGTTCGTAGTATATGATATGAGAAGACACGTCTTACCAACTGCTCCATCACCAACCACCACACATTTAATTGTCTGCATGCCGCGTCTCAGTCTTTACCACCTTTAAAAAGAACGGAGCACTCTGTGCAAACTGAGGTCACGAAAATCAACGCGATATAACGCTCGTTACGTGGTGCAGCACTCTAACTAGAAAACTCCACAACAGCAAATTTCATGCAACTGGTGGTCAATCGAATACAATTTATCAAAAACGCGTAACTAAAATTCAAAACGACAATAATTGCGATGTAAAGCTGAGGCAGCAGATATGTTTTAAACGACAGAATATGTTGCAATTAGCAACCGCCAACAATCACCTCATTCAGCTTTCATAAATTTGCCTTCAACTTCGCGTACATAACAAATCGAATAAACCAATGTAGGAGCTAATTTGATCTGAATGTCGGAACTCCCGCCCCTTTCAAACGAAGGACGAGAGGACTGGAATACGAAATAACGAAAAGCCGTTCCTGCCCTTCTCTTTCGAAGACGCTTAGCTACACAGCAAGTTGAAGTATCTTACGCGAAGAGGGATGTTTAAGATATTGTCAACATTAGAACGATCTCGCTCAGGAAACCTTAGCAGCCGTCACGGCACTCGCTCCTTCCACCTCAAAAGTAAAAAGAAACTCGTTATTTGGTGGCGCCATCAAACTGACGCAACATGTACAATGATGCAGACTATTTTGTTGGCCGTCAAGCGTCTCCATCCCCTTGATAAAGCTTTGCCACAACAAACGATTGAGGCAAGTGAACTCGAAAACACAGTTCCGTTAAGGATTGAATACGTCCCGCAACTCGTGCATTGACCGCACTCGAAGTCTTCGAAGCACTTCAGCAGTGGGAATGGGGAAACGATACAGCAGGTAAGAGAGACGCATACCCCATCTGGCTATCGAAGTGAAACAGCCAACCAGCATCTCCGACAAAGCCACTCACGAACTACAATGGAAAGACCTGACCCAACAAGCTATGCTTTACAAATGCTTAATGTCCAAGCGTGAAAATGTTAAAAATGAATAAAGGTAGTTGCTTCCACTGAACATTAGATTTTATACGACGAGAAATTCAAAGAGAATTGTATTTATGACGGCACGGCTATTCAGTGAACGAAATGGAAGGAAACTAGATATATTACGTGAACTGTGACCCCGAGATTATCAAGAAATGAGGACTGTGCTCGCTCGGTGGTGATCGATTTTCTGAACGCCAATTTTTTAAAGAAAGGTTCAACAAAATATCACTGCACAGAACTTAGATGACTTCACATCTTGTCAAACACAGTTTAAAACTCGCCTTTTCAAAGCGAAGTAATATGGTTAGGACACATTTCTTAATTGCTAAGTGCCTGCTGGCGGTGAAGGTACTGCTGTTTAGAAGAAAAAAATTGGAAAAGCAAACTGTTCAGTTGTACCAACAGTTGTGGCGCGATTTGATCAATTTTTTGTTGAAACGGATCCCATAATAATGGCTGTATTCTGTAAGCTCAGAATTACTAAAATCCCTGCACTACAGCAACACGGAAATAATGCCCTCTTTAATAAATGCGCCAGCAGAAAAATATCGGTTTTGATGGTTGGCGTTAACGCTGACGTCAGAAGTTCATCGTTTCGCGAATATCTGCTTTCTAAGAAGCTATAAAACTATCAGAAAACGACAACAAGGCTCTTGTGAGCAAATCCCATCTGCACGATGTTGGAACAAATTTGCCATCAAAAACATCTTTCACTGAAATTAATAGAAAAGCGCACAGATCAGCCGCGAAACTTTGACACCTATGCTCGGTAAAACAAATTATGAAAAAGACACTGCAGAGCAATGTGATCAAAGCAGGTCCCGTAAATGTTTTAACAACATGTCCCCATAAAATTAAACTGAAGAAAAAAAGATACTGCATGAGAAAAAGAAAGCTCATGTCGAAATAAGTAACCAATGTAACGGAAAAGAAGCTAAAATTAGGTCACAGAAGCAAAAAAATTGCCACAAGCATATTAAGGGGATATGGAAAGAAACGCTGGAAACTAATGAAAGGACTAGCAGACTGGAATCAAAAGGGCTAAACTGGCGACTTTCGCCAGAAGAAGTGAGTGGTAGTGATGGGTGGATAATGGCGCCTCGAATGTGCCAGCGGTCTCAGCTGACTTCGATTATCGCGATGAAATCGCTCTCGACGAAGACGAAGATGTTGTGGATTCTGCAAGCAAACCAGTGGACATTGAGAACAGCAGTGATGGTGTCGGCGAGGCGATGCGTAATGCAAAGAGCCTCCGAAGCGACCAGACAGAATGTAACAGGCGCCAATTTTTGGTGAAACATAAAACCACAACATATGACTGCTTTTATCCGATTAAAGGAGGTGCACGAATGATGACCGATATGAACGATTCCTTAAAAATTTAGGGCTTGAAAAAATAGGCAGTGCAATAGAGCATGAACACGCGCGAAAAACTTAAAAAGTTCGCGAACTTACGGAACAGTATGACGAGTTACTGTTGAACAGATGAGGGGGACGACGTGAATCTCAAGAAATGGACGGTGCGAAAAAGTCGAAGAAGCGTTCATAGTAACTGCTGGCTGTTCGCTGATTGTAAATCACAGCAAAACCAAACCAAAAGATGAGTTCATCATTGAGTTCAACAAAGATGCTGAAGCATCTTTGTTGAACTCAACGATGAACTCATTTGACTGCTTTCGTTGAGCAACGACATTTGACTGCTCTCTACGTCGAATTCGTTCCGTTGAACTTTGCTGTCTGTTATCTCTCTGCCTTATTACGTTGGGATAGCACTGAAAATCGATCGACAGACTGATTCAATTTGCCCGAAGCTACCAAATATGGAAGTCCGAATAATGTTCGCCACTATCGGTCTCTGTATGTTAAACTGTTGTCACAATGCTGCCTAAATCTAAAACAATAAGAACTTTTATTGTCATAAACAAAATTCCTCCTCTACCAATGCTGCTTTCGTTTCACTTCCGCGCTTGTTCGTGGCAAAGCGCTTGAATGCTGCTGCTACAGGAGAAGCATGTTTCGACGCCCAGGCCTATGCGTTCCGTCTCTCGTGCGCGTTCTTTTCCAGTACGGCCTTTAAAGAATGTTTTTTTCAAACTGTGTCAGTACCGGACCGGTCACGCGTGAAATAATATTACAAAAGAAATCAGCCATACCTGGACGCTGTAAAAGTGCTACTGAAAAATGCATCATTCCCGACTTCGAGCACTGGCGCGGAATTTTGTCCTTTCCCGCTTGTTCGTAAAACGGTTTAAAAAATGTGGTAAAATGGGTCCTAGGAAGTTTTATATTGATTAAACAAGCACCTTACGTACTTATGTTTTATCAGGTATCTTCTCTTCTTGTCCTGGCTTTTTTCATGTACATTTTGTTTAGTGCCGTAAAAAGTGCTGGCTATCGAGATGAGCACTTTCTTCATAGTGTTGCGTTATAAGGCTTTGCCATCGATGCTGGGCAGTGTTTCAACACCGTGTCTTTCAGCGCCGCACATAAAATGTTAACAATGCGCCAAAAATGCTCTACGTGCTATTCAACACATTTAGCACATTAGTGTGTAGAAACATTGCGACAAGCTCGGCCATCAGCGCCTTCTTCGATGGTTCGTTTTGATATGTTAGTGTCACTCAGCATTAAAGCAAGCACCATTCAACCTAGAAGTTTTACACGAAGTATACTGAACTAACTTGGAATCCGAATGCTCTTTGTTAGAATCGACCTTGAAATAATTTTTTATGGAAGTCATCTCTTGAACTTCTTTCGCATTTACACCGAGCTATCGTCGTTCAGCAGCTGTAGAAGAGGGCGTTGTAATAATCAAATACAAGCAGCAGCCAACAAGCAAGGAAGAAGTGACGGTAATGACAGGATCTACTGCTCTATACGTCCTTTGTTCATTTCTTTTGTTCCTTGATGAGTGCGACTTTTTCAGAAGGGAACGCATAATTTAAACGGTATTTAGCTCATATATAAGCACAGCGGTGCACACTTTCGTTCAATGGTAGGGCGAGAGGAATCACGGACAAACACCTCAGATTACGAACGACGATCGAAGTATCGGTTGGGGGTAAGCAATCTGCGTTTTCATCTTCAAACTTCCCGCGAAAACGTATCTGTTTTCCACGCGACACCAGAGCCGCACTCCAAATAATTTGTAAAGCACATTTGTTAGACCTCTTCGGGGAAAGAAGAATTAGGAAGCTGAATGGTAGGGCGAAGAATGAGGTGAAGATTACGTGAAACGAAGAATAGCATGAGGATGTGCATCTGAGGCAGGAGGTCATATTTCTTTCGTAGACTACCATTTCATTCCTGTCAGCACAGTGGATAAGCTTCCATTAAGCCATGCATGCCTAAAACCTTGCCATTATTGCAGTAGCCGTTATTGAAAGAATGTTCGGACAAACATTAGTGGTGCCGAATATTGAATGAGTATGTTTCCTATCATTTAATCAACAAAAGATCCGAAACTTAAAAAAGAAATTAAGCCGTCAATTACATCATACAGTGCTATTGTTGAACCTACCTCATTTGCACTCAAGTATAAATAAAGTTGCATGCTCACTTTTATGTTTGACATTCGTTCGTTTAAATCACAAGATAAAGCATCCAATTAAGATTTCCGCTAATATCTGTTTTGTTATTTCCTTCCCTAATCTTTTGTAATTTCGTTCTCTTTCTCGCACATGCATATCGTATCACAACAATAGCCCGGCCCTTTAGCGGCTTGCTATGGAAATATACTTCTGAACTTCAACTACGTAATATTCAAATTTCTATCCGCTTGCAACTCTAAAAAGCGAGCATTTAAAACCTTCCGCCGATTTATTAAACAGTACATCGGATCAACCAAACTCTTTTGGCGACTCGTCATAAAAATGTGAGATTTCAAACCTTTGAGCACTCAGTGAATGTTTACCTGACTTTCCAGACTTCTCAGCGTTTCTCTCCCATAACTCGAATTTTTTAAGCCCATTAGGCATTTAAATTTTTTCGGAACCTACAGAAAACTACAACCGTTATCGAACTCTGCAGGCTCATGTTTTAAGATCTGTCGGCATCAAAAACTGCATTTCTGAACTCCTGAAAATCGTGACACCAACTTGTAGGGGGCTGGAGGGGGAGCACGGAATAGAGATCAATTTTCGGCTCCTAGAAAGCATTTCGGCACATTCGTGCCCGGACGCTCGAAAAACCTCTGACGGTGAAATCTGGCATGTACCTAGTGTCTCTGAGATTGATTAGTTCTAAAAGCCCCTTAAAGGAAAGTGCCAATCACGCCACCTGCTATAGCACCGAATTCTCTCATATTATTTTCCTGCGACGCACTCGAGTACGTGGAACGGTTCTGCTAGCTGAGATCAGCAGGAAGTTCCTTGGGAGATGCTGCCTACAGAATCGGTGGAGCTACAAGTACGTCTGACATCTTCCACCGCTGTTTGCCAAATACGAGGATGCGCATATATGTGAAACTGAGAGCTACAAGATAGCACTCGCTAACGTTATGAACCGTACCGCTTTACTTTGAAACGTAATAGTACCAGAAACGAAGAAACATCACATAAGGTAAAGTTTTCACACGTCGAGAGGGGTGGGGGTGGTCTTCTTGGATACAGATAGGTACGCCATCAGATCAATTCAGCGCTTCATCTAGCAGTTAATTAGGCAAAGAAGCTTCGTAGTAGTTACGGAAAACCAGAAAGGGCAAGATCAAAGAGGCTTAAGTCAGCAAGTCCCATGTTGGGGATGATAGATGGCAAGCTCACCAAGCTCGTATTACTCAGTTGGGCAACGTCCGGACGGAAGCGTAGCAAAGGAAGGACCAGGAAAAATTGTAAAGATATCGTAGAAGTTGGCTGATATCTTCAGAAAAAAGTGGGGATGAAAATGGAGCAAGTGTTCGGAAGGGTTATTAACACCTTGCATGCGGTGAATATTAGCAGTTAAGGTGGTCGCTGCTGATCGAGTAGACCGGAAGAAGGTAGTAAAACGTCATGAGGAAGAGTTCGCTCAACTCCAATAGCCAGTGTGGAGAACGTGCTCACAGTCATACAAAGGTGAGCAATCATTCAACCACGTTAAGCTTTATCTAAACATTGTACAGCATTCAAGTTCACTGTGCGACTACATGCTCAAATATAAGAAAAGTAATTAAATACGTCTAACGGAAGGGGAAGGTGAGCACAGAAAGGCTCACTCCACAAATGGATTTCAAAGTACTACAATGACCAGAAGGAAAATAAAGTCGAGTGGGCGAGCTCCACCGATGGCGCATATTGCTTGTAGACTTACGCGCGTACGCAACGCATTGCACAGATGCGTGCGCACGCCCAACGCAATGAGCGAGAAATTCTCGTGCGCGACCTCACCGACGACGTATCGTGAGTGCATGGCCGGCAACTATTACGGGTTTGAGGAGGTGAGCATCTTTGAAGGATTGGCAAATTCGAGTGCAATTTCTCTTCGATTGTCGGTTTCAGAAAGTTGTCGTTGTATGCTGTCGGCGTAGCTTGGCTGTTGAGGATTCATCGACCCCTCAGAAAATGTTACTCATATGCTGTGGTTTTTGCTAGTACAACTCGAATTTACGTTGCAACGGTAGTTCAGTCGAGTTCTTATTCTGTTTCCAGCTATAAGCATGTGAAGTGAATTATTCAGTCCTCATGCATACGTGCTACAATAACTCAAAATTCGGCAATCAACACGCGTTCGTAAAGGCTACTGCACAACGTTGGACCACCCTCGACAAATACACCTTCCGAGGGACAAACTGGTGAAAGTTTTGACTCCTTCTGGCGTTCAGTTACAGCCATCTTCGTTCAAGCAATATGATTGAATATTGCGATCAGTATAAACTGCTTTGTTAGTGTTCATTCAATCCCTAAAGGGTCAAAGAATTTTCATTAGGTCTGCTTCAGTTACAGCATAATGCTACTTCAGCTGGCTCAGATTTCGAATTCATGTTTTGTGCTCTTAACACTGAATTATGAAAGTTATGAATGATTTGCACCACAGTTTTGAAATTCAGATTCTTTTTTCCTGCCGTTTCCCGACTGTGGTCCTTGAAACCTAGTATACGCGTAGTTTTTAAGCAATGATTTAAGTGGGATGTTTGTGAGATGGGCGGAATGCGCTGAACGGATTTTTTCGTATTTTGATATTCTGAGTGAACTTTTCACTCATATGAATTGCCTCTGATCCTTTTCAAGGAAGTGACCGAAAAACTTTACATGAATGTTTATTTATCGACGATTCTTTGCATCTTCTAGCATCAATTCTGATAATAGCTTTAAGCATATGCAATAATACACTTCTCTTCAGCAGGAATATTGACAAATTGGCGCAATCATCGGGCACACACCATCCGTTTCTCTGCTTTCCAAGCAGTACCGGTGCATGCGCTCAACCCATCTTGTGAGCAATAAAATACGCATTTTTCGAACTGTGAAAAAAGCACAGCTTCGATAGAGTATTCTCGGAAAGGTGTGCAGTTTTCAGCACTTGATGATAAATCATCAATTGAGACGAAGTAATTAAGTTGGTTTATCTTTACGAGCGAATGAATCATGTAACGGTTCGTATTGCAAGCCCAACGTCGTGTTTGAACATACATTGCATTTGCTGCGTCATTTCATCTTTTGATAACATTTGCTGACGTGACGATAAATAGAAAACTGTCAACGATGAAGTGTGTTTGCGATATACGCTGCACCTTTTTGTAGTAGTATGGATGCTTTTGACGAGGTGTTTGGGCCGCGTAATCATGCACAGGCTACATGTTCAGTACAGACGTTTTATTATTGATTTAAGAAAGCTTTCCGATCGAAACATTCGATGCTCAGTGTCGCTGAAATAAAATGCAGTATTATGAAAATGCGCATCGATCTTTTTGGTCCTCGCAATAGCGGCAATCAGACGGTGCTAACAATCCGTATATGTTTCCACCCTTTAACAACCAGGCGGCCAAACATTTCACATTACATCTTACTGCAATACCATGATTCATGCGAAAGGTTTATTGCTGCCCATTCCTTGGACCACTTGTTCCATCCCTGTGGTTCGCAAATTCGAATTTCGGAAGTTGCCAAGATTTAGTCGCGTTTTTCGAATATTATAAAATATCCGCCAGTGTATGCTCTAAAGTCCATGAGCACACGTGGAGAGTGCGAACGATCTGACGACCGTCTAATTAAAACTTGTGAAGGCAAACGGCGAGCTAGCGGCTCCGTCGGCGGTTGTTCGAATATTTTCGTGCAGCATAGAATGCAATAATCGATTACTCTTTAGCTTATGCATTTTTCGAAGCAGTTTGCAATACTTCAACTGTTGCAACTGCTTGCTTTGTTTTCGCTTCATTGTATACGCAGTATAACCTTGCTATGGAGGATCCTTTCAACCTATTTTATATTGCGGGTATCATGTTCCCCGCCCTCCCTTCGATGTTTTCATCAGTGACCACACCTGTTAGCTCCTCATTTCCATTGGATTTTGCCAGCGTGCTTGAAGTTATTACTACCAAGAGTAGAGGCTGTACTGATTCAAAAAGGATGTCAATTCACTGCTGCGAGCGTATTTTCACAAAATGTGGCATTTTTCTTCCGCTATTATCTCAGCATTAAAAATTAAAACTGTTGTTCGGCTGAGAAATGTCACTTCCAGCAGAATCCTCACACTTCCGTCCTCCCTCGAGGACGGACCTCGTCGTCAAGAGCGCGAAAAATGCAAGGGCTTCTGTTCGACGGGAGGTTTTGATTCTGTCTATTTCTATTATTTCTATATAACAGAACGTCACCATTTTTTCACCTTTGATTTCGATCTATTTTTAAACGGTTAGAGCAACTAGGTCGGTGTCTTTGGGTGGTTGCTGAGCGGTCGTGTTTATGCTCATTTGGTTTCTTCTTTCGGCAAAGTTCGGAGTATCTTTCCCCCACTTCCTCTCGCAGTGTTTGCTAATTCGTTCCCTTGCTTCTTCTCACGCTCTTAATTTTCTTTACGACTGTTCCCTCTTGGCCTCAGTCAACTGAGACGTCTTTATAAAAGTATATATGGGTTCAGACAAACCGAGGTTCTGTATCAGCAATGAACAAATTTACTGAGTTTCGAAGGGCCGAACGCCCATAACAGGAGCTGTAGACAGCGCGATGGTGAGGTGGTTGCGTCTGTCGTGCTTGTTCCACGCGACTGGGGTTCACTTCCAGTTGCAATCTCTGTTCTTTGCTGCACTACGAATCTAACCATGTATGGAATGGAGAGGAGTTTTATACGGATGAAGAGCTGTTTGAAGACAGTGCCGCAGTGCCGCATTGTGGCCATTCTTTGTGGTGAGCGAGGTGAGGCGAAAGTGGGCGGTGGAGTGGCTCCATCCTTATTTCTTCGTGCGGTATTCTTAACTTTTTCACGTCGGGTTTTTCCATTGTTCTACTGCATTCATACCATAATCTGTAGCTTATAAAGGACTGTATGCAACTGAAATTGTGAGCGGCTCATAAAGTGTAGGCGGCTGTATCTCGGTAAGGAATGGAATAACTGTACTAAGATGTGTTCTGTCAAAATCAGCTCTTCGTCTCCACTTTTGTGATTTTTGGTGTCATCGATAACGATTTCTATTGCACGTAAGCGTGAGTTTCTTCTCAAGAAATCCAGAGAGCTCGCCAAGTTCTCAGCAGTTTTTCAGTCACATCCTCACAATGAATATTTTCATGGGTTTGAAATATAATAGTCAGTACGATTAAGTCCATCGTGTAACATCCATACAATGCTAGTCATCACATGAGTCTTCAAAAACGTTCATGATTTTCGAATCATAGCCTTCCTCGATTGCTTTCTGATGCTTCCTTTTCGGACTATAGCTCAGTTAGTAAATTGTGATGGAAAGGGCGAGGCTGGGTGAGGCGATTTTCCGTGTATACATTGGGTGTCGAGAATCCGATTTCCATCAATCGACAAGCTGCAATCAGAGTGATGCGCGCTGTCATTAGCTCGAACGAACCTTTTATGAAGGGATGACACTTTTATAAGGCCGTTTGATTTCGTTCGCAGGGGTCAAGGGGTCCTTATATAAGACGGCAGGCGTGATCTTCGTGTTTCCATCTGTGCATGCGGTGGAACATGATGTTGGACATTCGACGGTTATTCCTCATCTATGAACAACTAGGGAAATCTCCTTCGTGCCTACTCTGAAATGTACGGTATCAGTTCAATGCCGGCAACGAAAGTTAAGTTGTGTATCATAATTATAAGAGTTGAATGATGGTTGGATTTTTGTGCCAGCAAAACGTCCTTTCGCATTTCTGCTATTTTATGAACACCTGCTTGTACGATATACAATTTCTGTTTGTACTAATTAATGTGATGTTATTGGATTTTCTACAAATGAAGAGCGAAGGGGATGGGAACTGAAAATAATCTTGAATGATTCCATAATGTGATTGTGTTGCCAGCAGCTTGAAATTACCTATGCGCTAGAAACTATTTCTCTTTTGTGCTAATAATATTTCTATTGGCGTTGAGCTGTTTGCATATTTCAAGTTGTTTTGCATTTGCGGCATCATTTCGCTTTAAATTTCATAGATGTCAATAATTTTATATAATCACGAACAACAAAATTTCAAGAACAATAAGTTGAGGACATTAAGGAACAAATACTATATATGTTATCAGTATGTATACTCAGCTTTAAAATTTTTCGCCATAACACCGAGTTCATTATTTGCGACGCATGCGTATACGCCTTGATCACCCATCGTTGCCGGATCCACCTCTAGTTTACTCCACAATACGTAGTCGTCAATTGGCTTTTCATAATACTGCAACGAAAACGATCCGCTTTATTCAGTGGGTTCTTTTTTACGAGTCCCTTCATCGTTCGTGCTTTGATGTCGACGCAAGAATGTATAAAATGTGGGAAATAAAAGAGAAACAATTTTGCCTTTAACCGCTTTTTTCAAGCGAATAGCTCTGAATGAAGTTTCAATCAAGGGAGTGTTGGATTTACGCGGTACTGCTTGCATATTTTTCACGTGCTTAAAAGTTGTGCGAAAAAAGAAAAGAAAAAAATTACAGGTGGCATTTCCAACATGTTTTAATTGTTAGCGGGAAAATTCTTGATGGTCCATAGGTGGATACCTTTTTTTGCGCACAGAGACATCCAAATTCACAAATTCTTCTGTTGTCGCTGTACGTTTTAGAGTTTCTTCACAGCAAACGTAATGTATCATTGGCCATCATTACAAACGGATTTGTTACAAATATTGTATACGAGCACGTGACAACATGGAACGGAAATGCCTTATAGAATCTTGGGAATGCCATACAACGCAAATAATGACGTAAATGAAGCGAGGAGTGGTTTTCTATATGGCATTTCAGAGGAACACATTAAACCATGTGATTCAGTAGGTTCGCATTCGTTCGATAATTTGCACTGCAAACGCAGAATGCCGTCGTATAAATGGGAATCGCTTTGTAAAATCGGGCGCATCTTAGGAAGTAAGGTGCGCGAGTGAGGCTGTCTCGGAATGAATTATGATTTAAGGAGAACGCAGTGCACCTGCTTTCCGGAAGTTGCCATTATTTGGGAGAGACAGAGACAGAGAGATTGAAAGTGTAAGAAGCGGTGTTGAATGATTAGCAGGCAGTGGCTCATGAAAAGGATTTGCTCGCAAACAGCGCAGATTTGCTCGCAAACAGCGCAATCTCAAACAGAGACATTTCTCATGGAGGTTACTGATGTGAACATTTTTTGCATTTTTGCATTAAAAGCGAATTTTGAGATCATCTGCCTTCTAACGGAAAAGAAGATTTAAAACAGTCGCTATCCAAACGAATCTATTTATTAATTGATGGAACTTCTCTGCACATTCGTTCTTGTTTTCACCTCGGTGGCAGTAAGTGCTACTTCCATCTATCGTCGTCACTGTTCGCAAATGTTTTGTCGTTTTTTTTCTTTGGACTGTTCATCCTCTACATCCTTCCTGTTCTTTATATGCTCCAATTTGGTTTGCTTATATTTGCGTACACAAACGTTTCGAACAAGTGTGGCTATGCAAGATTTTCTAACGACAGTTTTGTGTTTAGGTGAATGGGTTGCTATTGCAGAAATATGGGCCGTGAAAACATGCATTATTAGCGTGAATTAGAGATTGATGCGAGGAATAAGAAGAAATAATAGGTACACTTTGTGAGGGGCACATACGTGAATGTTGTTTTTTGGATGCATTTCGGCGCCTTCCTTATACCATTTGATTGTCGGTCTTGGATCGCCTCTCGCTTTGCAAATAAGAATGAGTTTATACCCGAGCCGAAACGTTTGACTAAAGTGCGAGCCGGTCACTATATGTGCACTCTGAAACCATTTTTCAGTAAACCTTTTTGTAGGAAAAAATACACAAGCTTACTCCCGTGTGACTAAGGTGATAACAATGAATATAATGTGTTAAATCTAAACCTGAGCTGAAACTGAGAGTTAGCCAGGTGTGGAAAGCCATGACTGTTCTTACAAGACGTGCATAAAGTAGTTGAGTGAATATATTTGTATTGTCAAAGCGAAAATGAATGCATTCATTTTCGCTTTTGACAAAACATCATGTAGCATACTGATGAATAACAGAAACGATGTTGGAACTATAATGACTGGTAGC
The DNA here is from genome assembly GCA_022844705.1 of Toxascaris leonina. NCBI lineage: Eukaryota > Metazoa > Nematoda > Chromadorea > Rhabditida > Ascarididae > Toxascaris > Toxascaris leonina. The sequence continues at coordinate 765 of JAARMF010001044.1, read as the reverse complement.
TGTGCGAAAGCAGTGATTGACGTGTCATGGAACATTTGGCTGATTTCGAAAAAAGCACCGAAACGTTTCTATTATTTTCATATTGTGCGCCCTCCTTTCCACAAGTTTATACTTCTCGAAATTTCTTGTAAACATAGAGGGCGGAAGAGAAGTAGCAGCCCGTTTTGTACATCCTCTTACGGTGCCGAATGAAGGCTACTAAAAACCCAATACAGGCTTATTAGTACCAAAAGAGTACTGCCTTCGAGATGTTAGACGCTCATGGATGAGAGAAACATTTGATGGGGAAAACAACTTTTGTGCTGCGTTATTTGTGATGCTTAATATGGTTTCATCGCGAAAAAATTAGCTTTCATGTTGATATAGTATTTGATGGATGGAAAGTAGCCCAATTTAATAAATTATGCTTTATCCCTCACTACGTCGTTGGTGCTACTATTTCAACCGTAACTCACCTTGTATCATATTTCATTTCCGCTTGACTGCGAGAAAAATTGGGCCATTTCAACTCTCATTTGTTGTATAATGACGTTAATGGTTTTATTCGTTGTCCTTTGCCAAATTATTAATCTCCTTTCGTGCGAGATAATCATTTGCGATGTTGCAATGATTTATTATCTTGGACGAAATTCCACAAGTAATAAATTTCCTAAGGTATTGGAGATAAGTAGATTTAAAGGAGGAATCTTATTAAATAAAGGGGTTATGTATGCCCAGATTTTCCACATTCTGAACCAGTAGCCTGTAGTTAGTGTTTGCATACGA
>JAARMF010001043.1:33766-54258 GCA_022844705.1 Toxascaris leonina | reverse complement strand
AGAGAAAGAGAGGGAGAGAGAGAGAAAGCGCTATTGCTAAAACAGAATGAGAATACTGCAGTGTTGGCAACGGTGATCAGTGCATCATTGCCCATGTGAAGATGAGTTACTCGGCCCTACTTAGTTATATTTCCTATTCACTTGAGTTTTCAGTTATATTTCCTAGCAGAGATGATTCGCTGAAAATAGCACTATCGGCACTATATTTGGTCTCGAAACTCGCAGCTGCAAGATATATCCTCTGCGACTATTTTGCTTCCAGCAGTTGTCGAAGCGCTACACGAATTAAACAGCTCACTCACTGAACATGTTTGGAAAACGTTTCTAACATCTCCGGAACTAGTCATATTTGAACGTTCTCTTAAGTTTATTTATCATAAAAAAGTAACCATTATTGGAAGTAATGACCAATTTACCTGTTTTCAATCATCTATTTGTGCATGAATATCGTCTAGCAAACAGGTGAGAAGGCAAACCAGCAAGGCTGACTAGATCTCGCTTTTGCATTCTCTCTTATTACACCAGCAATAAAAGCGAATAAAAAGGCATGCGCAACGGTTAACTCATTTCGCTCTTCTTCAAAAGAATTTTTTTTCTGATCCGACTTGTTGTAGAATTCGAGTTAATAGATGAGAAATGAATGCAACAATTTCGGCACGCTTAATGATCTGAAATGCCTCTTAAGGTTAGTGAATCATCTTGAAGGTTGATGTAGGGAGTCATCAGTACAATGGTCAATATATGGTGTAAATTATACCGACAAATATGTAACTGTGTATTCAGTGGTTATCGAGTTGAAACTAACGAAAAGGCAGCTAGACACGCATACAAACTCATCGACGTGTTCTCGCTGAAAAACGCATTGAATTTGCAAACTCCATAAAATAGAATATCGCTTTCATCGAAAAAGATAAATGCGCAACTTACAGATGACAACTCGTCACTTGCAACAATCTGAGCAGCAGTGAACAAGAGCACAATCAAAGCGTACAGTTCCATATTTGGGACCTATACAACTTCTGCTAGCCGTTCGTCGACTTAAATAGAGTCGAGAGTGACCGAGGGACAAGAGTGACCAATGAGTTTTTTGCGCTCCACTTGCCTGTGTTTCGCTTATCCGCGTTGTTCGGCCGCCCTATTCTCGTTGGCCATTCAGCATTAGTCGCAGTGGGAACCTACTGGCGGAAACCTAAATGAGGCAAATTTCCCTTGTTCCTGTAACCACATCATCCTAGGGATTATAAATTTGCCAAAATGTTTTTTAAAGAAAAAGAATTTTTGAGGAGATGATTTAATTTGAGGCGTGTAATCTTTATGCCAAATTCTAGCAAACTTTGAGAAAAGTGTATGAGGCAGAAAAATTTTTGCCTTCTTTTCAAGTTCTCGAGAGATATCGCGAAATTTGGGAGAGGTTTTCTTGAGGAGCTGGGGTGAGAGGGTGGGAATGCTCATTGCGAAGATAGATTTTATTCGCAGTATCTTTTATAGCTGCCATCAGTTTAGCATGTTCAGCTTCNATGCTCATTGCGAAGATAGATTTTATTCGCAGTATCTTTTATAGCTGCCATCAGTTTAGCATGTTCAGGTTCATGTCGCATTCTCACATGTTATTAAACGATACTGGCGTCATTAGAAGATCGTCACTTGAATATTAGAAAGTTAACAAAATTGCCATTACTATTATCACCATTGTCATCATTTTTATTTTCGTCTTACCACTGTTTCTATTATCAGTGGCGTTTGCGTCATTCGTTACGACTATAATCCAAAGCAATGAAACGAAAAAAAACCAAAAATAAACTCTTAACTACGTATATAGTCGAAAGCAATTGACGAAACAAACAAAAAGCAAGAGAGCAATAGAGTGTTTGTTCAAGCAAAAAAGCTTCTCTAAGCTGACCAACGCATTGGAGGCACCATTTTGAGGACACGACATCCACTTCAGCTGCACCTATCTTTGCCCAACGACACTTAAAAAATCACTTCGCTAATGCTCTTTGAGATTCGGAAAGTAAATAAAATGCTTAAAAAAGCATAGTGCAGTTGTATGGAAAACATATCGTTAACTTACTGACAATGCAAAATCTTTCGTTGTGCGATTGCTCATTTGCGACTTCCTCTCTCATTAGTGAGGAAATTATGCGAAGTGTTGAAATGAATAAGACTATATAATTCATATTCTAGGGTTTATAGGTTTCGGGAGTGAAGGAACACGACAAGGGGGTGTCTATTTTAGGAGTGTCCACAACTGCTTGTTCAGCGGTCTTGAAATTCGGATTTTTTTGTGGCTAATATATCATGAACATGCAAGCCCAAATAGATAGAGATCCTTTAAATGACAGTATTTATTCGAGATGCTCTCATCCTCTTTCATGAACGATCGNAGCCCAAATAGATAGAGATCCTTTAAATGACAGTATTTATTCGAGATGCTCTCATCCTTTTTCATGAATGATCAGCTGGTTATATTTTGGAAATTATAATTTTCAGGTTCTGATTCAGGTGAAGGGCAAATCCTTCACACTGCACATACTGCGTTTTGCCGCTCCGTTTCTATTGATAAATAAGGCCTAAATGTGTGGTAATCGACATTGCTTTTTATCTTCGATACGCTGTTCAGTAGTGCCAATTTTTCGATGTTCTGCGCAAGTTTTTCGCATTCTTCCTTGTTCCAGTGAAATATCTCTTCCATCATTTGGCTAAATGATGTCACCGAAATTTGATATTTGGCTTCTCTGGAACGAACTTTTCTTCGACATGTGTCTCAATGCTATCGAAGTACAGGATTTGCGAANCATCGAAGTACCGGATTTGCGAGTTTGCGAATTTGCATATAGCATGTTGTGCCGCTGAAATTGTGGCAGGGATTGTTGAGTGGGAAAATCAACTTGAAGAGGCATATAACGGAAAACATTGAGCCCTATGGCTGTTTTTCTAGATGGGAGAAAGGAAGGAAGTATAGAATGGAATCACCCCATATCGTGTCAATGCGTATCAGAGAGTATTTTCAAAAACTTATCCTTTGACAATTGTGTTCGACAGCTGCACACGTTCATGACTTTCTTATTTGTGAACTCGTCATCATTAATTGAATCTTTCTTAAGCAGTTTTTTTTTTCCATTTTCTCCATTACATTTATTCATTCACGCTCTTCTACACTATGACTGACAAATAAGTTTTCTATATCAAACATCATGCTGTGCCAAGTCAGCAAAACGGGAATCTTCCGAACGCTTCTCCTGTTTAAATTCAAGCATGATTGATAGAGGCTGGGACTACAAGCGAAATCTGTATATATTTGAGGAGGGAGGAATAAGTCATCATCCAATTTACTACTGAGAAACAATATCCATTCTTTCAAGAAACGCAGTTCCGGTTTGATTAATTTAACTGTTCTCGCGTTCTTATATGTTAGATGAAGGTATTTTGAATGCCTGAATTCTCAACTACGTATAGAAAGGTCCCGATTACTGTTGCGAAAAATGGAACAATTTTACTCCACGATTTTTCACCGTCTTCATTCAGTTAGAAAAACTCAGTGACTTAGGTGGAGTTAGATGAGATAAGAAGATGGGGGAGTAGTAGAGAAAGTTTAGTGTGTAAAAATGTGAAGAAGGAAATGGTTGATCGAAAATGCTTTCCTTCAGAATGTGTAAGGCTAAGCACTCGACTTCTCAACTGCCGATTCTCAGGAGTTGTTAGATTGTATATTCGAGTTCTGTATGATGAATCAAGTGGCCGCAATCGCTCTCAATTCGAACTTTGTCTCCCCTATTCCATGTTGCTGTGGATGCGTGAAATATTTGCTTGAAGACTTTTTAAGAAAAAGAGCTAAGGTGAGCCACAGCCTGGTTCACCTTATGCTTGACATTTTGCAGCTAACTACGGTTGACTTGAATCAAGAGATTGAAAACGCACATTCGTTATTGCAGCTAAATCCCAACCTCCACTACCGCTGAGCGTTTGTCACTTCTTTAAGTGTGACCTTCTCCAGTCCATACTCTCCCCAGGCGGTCTCGATTCTCAAGTTATCTGGCTGACCTTTCAATGGGCAAATGCATGGTTTGTTGTTACATTACCTTCATATTCTGACTTAGAAAAAAAATCTGGAGAGGGATCGATCATTCATAAAAGCTATTGGTTATGAGACAACCTTCATGGCTTGAACGGTGAAATATGAGGGATTTGTAAGGCAGCTTTTGTAAGATACTCAAGAATCACTATTCGAAACACCCAACTTTCTCGAAAAACCTCGAAAAACTCTCATTTTCTCGCAGAATGTCCAGAATTCTTTTGTTATCAAAGTCATCAGGTGAAACCTTGTTGGAAGATTGCCGTCGTAGTTGACAAAAACAATGATGGTATCACAGAAGATTCGTTGAGGACCAAACATTTTGCCGAGTTCTTTTCGACGCATTTCGACGCAATATCGACATATTACAACGATTTCACTTCTAATGCGAAAATTGTCTTGTGACTATCAACGTTTGCATGGGGTCTGTTTTTGATGACCTGAAAATTGGATGGAAAAATATTACTTGAAATGGTATATCGTTCTATTTTCTCAAGCGTACAACTTCCACAACTTTTCGCTAGCAAGCGCAATATTCGAAAGTCGTACGACATGATGTACGGCACCGTCATTTCGGGAAAACCGTCGACTCCCTAGCTCTGCTGCAAATGATCTTTGCACCTTCTGTTGAAATTCACAGGTAAGTCAGTTCAACTATACCAGCATGCAAGTTGACAAATTTGTAACAAAAAATATAGCTCATTTCTTACCAAACGGTCCTCTCACCACATTCAATGTGACTTCCTTCCCGGCACTTCAACGATGCCCAAGCGTCATAACTGAATCAGTGCACTGAGCAAAAATAATTAAACGGATGGTTTTTACATCGATTACTCGACAGCGCTCTCTAAGGTTTGCGCGAATCTTACATTCTGGAATAGGCGGTTTCTTATTCGAATCCATAAGCCCATTCTTAACAGGAAAGGCTTGTAGCATTGAGATAGGTGAGTCGGCATTGCAAAAGTGCGGTATTTCGAGAGGTATTCTTCTAGGCTCCCATTATTCTTCATTTGAAATGAGGAGTGGCCTTGCTCGACCTCAAAATTCTTTGGCCTCTTATTGATGCTACCTTTGATTTTTATAAGCTGAGGAACTACCTCAGTGTATTTTCCATATGACAGTTAATTGGACGTTCCGCGTACGAAATGAAGTATTTCGCTTGTAAACCTTCACATATGATTCGGACAATGGACTTCTGTGGTTAGTGGAAGATGTCACACGTGAGTCAGCAATATTGATGATTCACAACCTACTAATGAGAAATCGCAATTTTAGAAAGCTGTCTTCGCGAAACAGATACATCGAACATTACCATGAAGCATTCGCATATCATCCGAATAACGGTATATTGATCTTCGGAACCCTCTTTAACTTTGACTGTTAAAAGGAGTGAAGTCGCTGAAAATTACTTCACTCACAATACATTCCATGCGCCGTTTTCAGATCTCTACGCTGTCTTTCTTTTTATTTTATTTTATTTTATTTATTTACTCCGTCATCACGGGACAAAAGGCAATTGTTTGCCTTTATGTCGCATCAAAACCTTCAACGACCACGTTGGGTGTGCAAGTTGAGCAGTTGAGTCGCACGGTATCTCATCGATCTCTGCCCTATATTAGTTTCGTATATTTTACACGTATAGTTCTTTCTTCTAGTGCGACCATGGATTGCTACAGTGACTAAGCTGCTAAGGAATGACCTTGACTTTGCGCCCTTCATCTGCTTTACCAGCTTCTGAATCTCAATATTTGCAAGGTGATTGATTTCACTCCAATAGTGTTTTGCCTTGAGGTCCTCAATTTTCTCGAATTTTTTCCTCTGGTGGATTACTCGATTGCCATGATTTAGTAATCGCTGAATAATTAATAGGTTTTTCTTCAGATTTTCTACCCCGAAAGTTCGGTATTCCGAAGCATGGAACCTAGGTCGTCATTGTGCTAAAAGTTTTTTGATCAATTATATACTTTTCGATATCATCATTGCCCCTACTTTCAAAACCGTTCAATTTTTAGGTGACATGCGAGGCATGCTTATTGAACAATATTCCGAATAGTCTGTAGTTTAAGGTAGTATGAAGTTTGAACAGATGGCTGTAAAATATTGTCGGGACAAGGAATCCGGTTGTATCTATTCAGGTCTAAACATTTCGACTTGCGCTCGCTTACGAAAATTATCTGCATAAAATTTTTTGTTCCGATCATATGTTGTTTGCCCCCATATTCTTTGTTTTGTTGTTTTTTCCAGAGGGTCTTGGTATGTGTGCGTGTGCTACCTGCGTGTGGCATTTTCTCAGTTGGGGCATCTTCAATTGAGCATGTTCTTCGGACTCTTAGTGAAACAGTAGATATGCATGAGCTCCAGTGGGAGTTAGTTGGAGTAGCAAAGCTATTTTCTCGAAAAAAAAAATTCCATAGGAGAGGCTGATATTCATGCTCTTTTCGACGTGTCGTACGACGCCTATTTCGAACACCTCATATCACCTGTACCGATGTCTTGTTTCCTTCGATCCGCTGCCACTTGTCAATCCACTTCCTTTTCCTTTCCTTTCTAATCGCACCTGATTTAGCCACTGCTCATAGACAGTTTTCTTTGCTCTCAGATGAATGAGGATCTTTTTTCAAAGTGTCATCGTATATCACAAGTGTATGGCAATCTCACAACTAAGCTTTTATTCCAATTCCTATAAAAGTTTCATTGCCAAATCCTCAGAAGCGACTTGCATTCAAAGGCTTTCCTTTATGAATTTGCACAACCTCATCATCAATGTTTTATGACAAAATATTGGGCATCACTTCATTTTTGCTTGAAAATTGATGTGACCTGTTAGTTTATTGGATGAATATCGCAAAAGCTTCTTTCACATATTTCTCATTTGTCTGAAAGACTTATGTAGTTTCAAAATATATGTTTGTTTTTTTCATAGGCTTCACATATTTGCCCAGAATTTGACTTCAGTACCATAGTGCTCGTATCCCCAGTTAATACCTCGGCACTTTACGTTCAGATGAGGACGAGCAGTGTGAGCACTACTTTCATTCTTCTCACTTGACTAATGTCCACGAGTGGAGCGTCAATAACTGCATTTCCCTTCAGCATCGCTCGATAGTCATTTTCGGCTTACCCACCTGTCCAGAAGCAAAAAATTCAAGGCCTCATTGAATTTTGGTCAATTGTATTCTCTGAGGGCTGATGAAAGTGGTCACAATTTCTTCTCAATGGTGTCTCTATCGAAGAAAAGTGCTCCCAAAAGCCTTTATCCTTTGGTTTCTTCAATCAGTACTGCTCCGGTGATATTGTTCCTCGTTCGAAATTGAGGCGTGCGCTAGCTGTTGTCTGCTATTATCAGAGGCTTTGTCCGCTTCTTGTGCTTAAACCCTTGTCTCAGAAGTCACGTTCAAACCCTTGCGTCCATTCCTAAAACTCCAACGGTTATAGGCGATCCACTGGGCAATATGATTATACCCTATGCGACGATTGAAGCGTCATCAATACAGCACATTTAAACATACACCAATGAACGCTTATAATCATCAGAAGCTCTCTTTCCGCACAAATAGTTTTTGACATGTAAGGCTGAAACTATCATAATAAAAAGAATTAATGCGTTCACTCAATAGCCTAGAGCTTCGATTTTGTTGAAGAAGAAGTTTTCGGCAGTGTTTCACGAAAACTTCGGCACTCCCACTAAGGGCGAAAAGAGTAAGGGGGAGGGGGGCTGATCAGAGTGTTATTCTCAGTGATTCTTCCCATAAATTTTTCCACTTCGTTACTATTCACAGTATGTATCAGGTGCGAGAAGCAGGGCAGTGTCTCCCTTTGTATGCTTTCTCGTTCGAAGACAAGACAAAGTTTATTATACAGTTTATTTTTTATTTATTTCATGTGCTGAAGTCCGGAAATATACAAAGTCGCAATGAGGGGCAAAAACTTTGCAAAGGCACAATTCAGGCGAGTAGGCGTTTACCATATCAGTGCAGCGATGGTATTCAGATCGAAACAAATCAACCGCAGTTTAAAAGCTGAACGAGTGGGTGCGTTAATGAGGGGGGAACAGATTCAGTGAGAAACAGATCGAAAATGGACGTGTAGATGACAGTGCTACCGGTTTGCAAAAGAAAATTGCTGAATTCAGCTTACAAGTAAAACTTTGTGCGCTATAACAAACTTCTCTTACTTACCAAAATGCGCATCACTTTTCTGCTGCTTTCCTGCTAAACGAATTTAATTTCAAATACTATATTAGCTACATCGTCGCTAAATTCTCCAGTACTTTCAGATATTTGTTTTTGAAGTGCATTATGCTTCAGCTGTGATGTTTTCACTTAGTCACTTCCAATACAACATTCCGAACAAACAATGCAGTTGATCGCATTGCCCAATTTTGGTAGTCTACTGCAATCTAAATAATTTCATTGGAATTTCAGTCGATATGCTCATAGAAGATGTGCTGTCAATTGCTAAAGCACGAGATGGCTAAATGTCGTTCCTTGTGGGCTATCGATCTTAAATGGGCCAGAACTGCGGCCGAGTTTACGTTGTCTCTCTATGAGTTTGAGTGAAGATCGGTCAGCATCAAGAGCATATTTTAGCCAGGCTCCATCTCATAAACTAAGCACAACGAACGCTGTCATACGTCAGCATGAAATATTTGAAATGCGGCTTATGGCCTAGTCTTTCCATCTTCTGTCTTAGCTGATATCTTCTTTCATCGGTGGCAATATAGAAAGCACTTGTCTTGCACATCGGGCACAATTCTGTGCTTATCGAACGTACTCTTGTAGAGTTTGACATAGCCAATAAGCTCAAGTCTTCTTTGTAATTAACGGTACCGAGAAGAGGTTCTGGAGGCACATTGCAGATTTAAGAAACTGAGGCGAGATTTCTAATCAGTCAAACAAGAGGAGGCAGCAACGTTACAACGATAAGCAAAAAGAACTTGAATTGAGCTGAGGTGCGTTGAGTTATGGCTGTCAATTCCGCAGTGGTGTCTGTATGGGAGAGAGGGAGAGCTGGCGGAAATACGAGTAGCATTAATACTTCATTCCAGCGGCCGGCCCAGGAATAAATGACCAGTGTGCCGCAATATTTCTCGGATGAAACTAGTTTCGTTCCAAAAATTGTGAACAAATCTACAACCCTTTGCAAATACATTTCGAACGTTAATGACGAACGAGTTGAAGCTAGTCATGAGTGTGAGGTGCGTGCGTTCGTCTCAAACGCCACCAACGCGGCGTTCCAAAAAAGAGGCACGAATATTGGAAACATTGTTTGTTATTTGACTGCTGCAAACTGCTTTCGGCTGAATGGCTAATCAGCTGGAGGTCTTTTGGTTTTCATCCAGGCGGCACTAAAGTGCATCATTTCTTTTCAGTGCACTTTACTGGCGTACATACTAACCGAAAGAACCGATGGATTTCGGACACTGAAAGCCACTGAAATTATTTGTTTACGAGTGACTGATGAGCTTAAGTCTCGATTCAAGTTCTAACTGGTAATCATTTCTTAGAGCGATATAGGCATGAATTTTTCGTAGTTGAAATACAACGTTCACGAAGAAAACAGGATCTTTCAATAGAAATATTAACCTAAAGTACTTTCGTACTTTCTACATCCCACTTACCGTTTTATACTCTCCCAGAATATAAGACTTCCACTTCGATTTTAGATCTCCCGAGATTGCAAGTTATTCCTTGAATAAGTCGCTAAGAAATATCATGGCATCGAAACAGTACGGCTACGGCATCGAAACAGCGTAGCACTTATAGCGCACCAGTGAGGCCAAACATCGAACACTTTGGAAGAAGTCGCATGTGTTACATGAGGCTATCGATCTTCTTGATTACAGCAAGCAAATCCGGTTGTATACATCTTGCGAGATTACAAAATGCTTTAGCACAATATTGGCATGCCTCATCGCGATCGGTAGCTTATTTTCTTTGTTCTGGGGGTGCATGCATTGATTACACAACTGATCACTGGAAAAGCTCCTTTGAAAATTACCTCATACTATTTCATATGTGACTGAAGCTCGAAAACGGAGAAGCGCCTCAGCAGAGTTTGCAAGATGTGCGCCAGGGCAGGATGCTTGTCTCATTAAACGATTCAACGATTTGCGAGCAAAAAGTGGAATATACAAAATAACGTAACTATATCTCAGTTGTTTTGACCGCTGTCATAAATTTTTCACTGAAACTCTCTCTCTTTCCGACTGAAAAATTTCTGCAGTTTCTTTCTCCGCACTCAAGCATCCGCGTCTGCGTTTAAATTTTTCAGATTCACCTGCAGTGCGGTGCCATAGGTGGTTAAACAACGGTGTACACTGTGCTCCTCAGAGTTTTATGACTTCGTTCAGATGACTTTCGAGCTGAAATTGCAAGGCAAACAGACGGGCAGATACACGACAGACACGCACTATAATAAGGACGTTGTCATAATGCGCGTGGTGTATAAAATCACATTTGAAATCCATGCACCAAAGATTACAAGGCTGTTTACTCTACCCAAGTGGCAGCTCTGATACGCCACCCTCCCTCACACTCACTTCCTCTTCCCATACATTGGGCAAACAGCTTCCTAGAAATATCATCAATAACATACACTTTCATTTATCGCTAAACACATGGTACAACAGTATTTTGGCGGTCAGTTTGACTGCTCACAACTAGATCTCTCAATGCCGACGTTCCATTCATGACCCGGCTATCCCCTTTTTTCCGATTTCGTTTAAACTGCTGCTCCTCTTCCATCCCTCTTTCTCATTTCGTCATCGTTGCGCTCTTCTCTTCTCTTAGTTGGAGGAGAGGTTGAATATGGAGAATTAGGAACAGCGTTAAAGGCAGATTGTTTTTCGCCTTACCCAACAGGCCCGCCGCATATATCCTCATAGTAACGCTTAATGATATATTTGTAACTGAAGATGACCGGACGGTTTTAAGACCTCACACGCACACAATGTCCGCAAAAAATTGGGAATTTTCAAATTTTATAGCACCGTAAAGCAGAAGTAGTAGGTCCGTCATTTAAGGGGACAAAATTCAGCCTTAATGACGATTCATGTGCTACAACTCCCAGACAGACAAATACGCAGACATATGCTGCACGTAAAGAGGAGTTTCCGTGGTGTATTCTCTGCAGAAAATAGTGCATCAAAATTTTTGTGATGATGGTTGCGCAGCGCCGATCCTTGATAATTCCTTTGTATTCACAACGTTATTTCGCTGCCGGTTGTCGGTGTCGTTGGGCGGCTACTGAGCGGTCGGTTTCCTACCGCTCAGCTCGATGCGGTGGAAGGGTCGCGAAGGACCGTCAGATATGACGGTCGCCTGCGAATATGCAGAATAAGCAGGCGTGAACCAACCGACGGCGAAATTCATCAGGGTGTGACTGGGGTTGGCGGTGGCGCGCCAACACTTAAAAAATGGTCACATTACCCAATGACGGTTTCGCATCACGGCCCCTGCTGCCGTCGCAGCCCCTGCTGCCATCGCAGCCCCTGCTGCCTTGCAGGTACTTCGTGGAAGAAGAAAGGCTAGGAGAAGGAAACTCCGAATAACCGAAACTCCGAACTGAATATATATGTATATATACATATATATAAGTGGCCTGCTCGCCTGGCCAGCGGGGTGGCGTCATTTATTGGCTACAACAATGCAAAACCACGGGCCTCGGTGCCCTAACGGAAGCGCATTGTGACCGGCAGCGTCATCGACGTTCGACAGTCCGGTCAATCAAGTGATCAAGTGATTTCGCTGCCACCCATCTAAAGCGGTAAAAAAGAACTCATACGGAAATTTACATAAAACAAAAGGCAGCTAACTCCATCACGTCGTGTTGCATTAAATGTTTTACGTTTTACGATGTATGTTAGCATTAGTGCACGCATTCGATCAAAATGACGAGTTTCATTCAATAAACGACTAACAGCTTATGTTCGATCCCTCACGTTTTACCGCTGCTGAGGTTAAAAACTCGATGGCCGAATGGGATATGCATGACAAAACAAAACCTGAGGTAAAACAAGCCTCAGATCGAATCAATTCTCTGCCTATGAGCAGGTGTATTGACCAGGCCTAGGCTGCACGGACGCAACAGCGCTCATATTCATGCAAAAAAGCATGACGGTAATAATTATTTATTTACATAAATGATTGTTAGCTTTATGTCCAAAAGCGAGACAAAAGTATGTAAGCATTACCAAAAAAGAAAGCATAACGTTTACAAAGTTGCAATCTAAGCGAAGTGAGATGCAGTACGCAAAAGTAGTAAGGGAGTTTGCTTCGAAACAACTCAGCCTCTCTTTAAGTGACTAATGGGTGTGTCCGTTGGCGATATATGCAGCAAGCACAATCCCAACCTGCAGGGCAAGAAAAGCCGTGGTAGAAAGGACATTAGACACAATATGCGCTTTTGCATGCAGCTTACTGGATGAAACATTCACGGCTTGCTAGACAAATCAAATGTGTGTGAGGGTAATGCCTTAGTTTTAGTCATTCTGCTTCCGTGCAAACGTCCTCGAAAAGACTTGTTTCTAGGTGACTCGACCGCTAAATAATCGAGATCTGATCGATATGAACGGGGTGCAACTTGTTAGATGCCCATAACTTCTTCCAGAATTGTTGGTTCACTGTGGAATTGCGCATAAGTGAGGCTGTGTCGCCACGAAGATTGTAGCGACCAAATTTTGTGACCCCAATTCAAACGGTTGCCGACTTGAAAGTAGCCGACAAACATACAGCCGCAGGGACAAGCACATGTAGCTACTACATACGCACACACGACGGGGAGATATCACTCTTATAAGATTTCGCAAGAGAAGTCTGCAAGAGCACATATCGAACCTTGGGAAACAATACTCAAAGGCGACTTCTGAAATTCGTGAACTAGGAATGTCGACTGGTTTATTTACAACACTTTGTCGAGACGACGAACAGAATGTGTTTTCTAATATTTCATTAGGCGAAAGGAAGAAGGAGAGAGATGTTCTGATCAAGATGAACCACCTGATGTACCTTATGTCTAAATGGCTGCTCCGCTCAAGAACAGCCTTCTTCTGCTAGGTATCGTGTGAAACGACATGCTCTTGTTTTTTTCCACATTTCAAAGCGATTTTCCAATTCACAGTAGAAAAATCCTGCATTTTATCAAATGTTGTGTATATTTGAAGAATAGACCGCGTGAAGTCTTTACTACTATGGTAACTATGATCAAAACTATTCACTTTTATCTTTTTTACTCCTCTCGTATTGTACATTTTTTCATTTCCATTCCTCACGTTCAGATTGCACTTCATTTCAGCGCAATGGATGAAACTCATAATATACACAATTTAAACGAAACATGATGACTTTGCCGTCTGATTGTCTCATATTACTTGAAGAAAAAGTGAAATTAAATGACAGTCGTCGTCCATAAATCTGGAACGATTCAAAATAATTGCAATTTTCATCACCCTATACAGCATCTCTTCTCCAACAGATTTTCCTGGGAACACTCCATCACAGATTATCTCTAAACGATAATCCATTTCAAGGAGCCCAGTCCTGGCTATATCAGATCAAAAATTTCCCCATTTTGCATATATCAGTGCATATCAAAATTTTGCTTATGGGCTACAGCAACGTCAAACCCAGTTGCGAGCATAATATACGTAATTGTTTTCTATTTGCAGCATCGCCTTCTGCATGAGCCTAGCCATTCACTGTTATCGTGAAAAACATTTTGCCATTTTCGTTCAAATGTCAAGCCTTCTTTTCATCTTATAAACGCAGAAAAGCTTCAGATAATATCGGTCAACCCATCTGATTCAATAGTAGCTGTAGTAAACACTCAAGACGACCACCCATGCTCGTAGATATGAATTGATTGGCTCCAAATCATGCGATGAAATTCACTCGAGGAAGGACAATTCGAGCAACTAGGAGGGATAACAGGACTTTTTTCCTACCATTTTTCCCGGTTCATTCATACTGACCTGTTGGGTTTGTCGGCGTGAAAAATATTGGATGTAAAAAAGTTAATCGGGAAGGAATCAAAATTCTGCTTTATTCTTTATAAAACGACAGTCGTGCAGATAGATCTTTAGCTGAAATAGTAGCGGAATATTCAGGAAGCTTGATTTTGCTGGAACGTTTATGAAATTCATAAGATTACCTCTCAATATATTTGTATTTGGGGGGGGGGGGGAGGGTGTATGAGGGGAGGATATGAATTATTTTTATTTCCATAGTCTGTTTGTTCGCTGCACCGTCATGACTGATTTGCAGCACCGATAAATACTAAAACCTCAAGGCCCCATAACGTTATCACTTATCCTGTCATCGTTATCATCCTCACCTCTGCTTAGTGCATTCTTATTCTGCTAAGTGACGTTTATAACTGTGTCAGTCCTGTTGACATGTTTCATCCTCCATCTAATTGCACGGCATTATCAACTTCCAAGTCGTTTTAAATCGCAGACGCGAATACAACTTCATATCATCAATTAAACAACCTTTTTGAGCAATTTATCGTCAGCGTTTCAGGTTAATTATATTTCATTACAGAAACCTATCAAAGGTCTCTTTTCACACAGTTTTGTTTATATTTACGACACGAATTTGGAATGTTTCACTCAGTGATCATGTCGATTTGCTTATAAATAATCGAGTAGAGTAGTCAATTATCCAACATGCGAGCAAAAAATCGAGATATTCAACTAGTGCTATAAAGGTTTTCTAGTGTTGGAGAAGGCGTTTAATGACATGCTTCGATGAAACGGCCAATCAAATGTGGACAAATGCGTAACACAGTTTTTTTGGCGATTAAGATTGAGCAGTAAATAATGAGTTTATATGGCGCTTTGGCTGTCAACAGTGGAGTGCTTGAGTCAACTTATAATGCAACGTATGACATCATCGAACGATTACACTGTTGTTGATTATTTTCATTATTTCGTGGAAGATTGAAAAAAGCGGAAGTACGTGATAGAATAAAGTGGTCGAGACGGATATTCCGTGAGTTCGCATTAGATACCGCCGTATCAGACATCTAACAGGCAGTTTGGATATCGGTTTATTTGCTTGCCTCTCGACCTATTCAGTCTTTGTCATAGGACAGAACCTGGATGGCAGTAAGAGTATCCCGCAGTTAACCAACTGCTGCATGACAGATAATCGGCGTTGAGAAGCAACTTATTCGATAAATGTGTGCACAGTGTCTTTATAAGGGCTACCCGAAAATCAGAAGATATACTACGAAAACATCTCAATAACCAAATGTAGAGAGGGGATCTAAGATGGAGGGGATCGGAAGTGTGCAAGAAACGCGTAAGCAACTGACAGTGTAAGAGTGCGTTTAATAATGGCTACTAGGTATGCGCACACAGTTAACCACTCAAAGTCTATCTTCGTCTTATGCCTGAATGATGTACGTATCCATCTTTCCCACCTTTTTGACCTTTTCGACAAGGTTTTAAAGTGTTCTTTTCGATAACCTTCCAAGCCAAGTTTCGAATTACCCTATCCGACAAGGTTGCTAGTTTCGTCGTATGTTCATGTTCGTTGAATAGGGTATTCGTTTATCACCAGTTGCCCGAAGTTTCTTTGTAATGCTCATTCCTCGAATTCTTCATGCGCACTTCGTATCACTTCCATTCTTGACGAAGCTACGGTGTCGTTTTATGCGAGATTGGCAACTATCATCCGGAGACGTTACAGTTCCGCACTGTTTTTGATTCTTCTGCTATCCTTAGTGTTTCTACGCCCGCATTGTGTATTCTTGTGAAGACTTATAAAGCCCTCACGGCCCCTCGTTGAAACACTTCATTGCGTCTTGCTGTCTTGCTGTGGCGTTCCTTCACGCGATATCTCTTAGATTTTTGTTCGCACATCGCCTGTCTCCCCAACCATGTATCCGCACATCCCAAAAATCATGTATCAGTTATCGTCTCACAGACGGATCCGTGGGTATCACCAACAAGCCCGATCATCTATCCAGGGTTGTTACCACTTTTTCTTCAACATCCTATAAAGTTTTTATCGATTGTATGATAGATCTCGCTACAAATATGTGACTTGTCCTGGTAACTGCCACCTCAATACATCGTCTATTTTTCGAAATATTTAGCACCTAACGCTTCATATATTGGTGAAACAGGCGAACGCATAAGAGAGCCACATTCACTATCCACTAAAATTCACTTTTATCCTTTTATCGCTCTTATCCGCTTGCATGGCATGTCTCGATTATCAGTAGATGAGGGGGTTAGCATTGCAGCAGGGTTGCTGTTCTTGAATCCACAAGATCAGAAAAACTTTGGTAACTGAAACGCACTTTGCAGTTATCAATGGCTGCGTGAAAGTGGGGTTATCACATCGTCTCTTCTTCTGACCTACATAATATTCTCTGCTCGTTTTAGTTATACGCGTCCCTCATACACTTCCGAGCTTCTTTATCTCATATCTATTAGCTGCACTTTGTTATCCACATTTTATCATTACAAATGTTTCGTTTACTGGATAGCCTTACGAAGAAACTGAACGCAACATGCTATCAAACTGCTTGTCTCTTTACTGGCTGTTGTGAACGCGGATACGTACCTCATAATTGTTGGTTAACTGTGTAACTGTATGTTGCATTCCAGGTTTCTACGTGATTATGAAATAATGAGTCGAAATCTAAGCAAATTAATGGATATTGCACCTAGCTGTTCGACATGTTATACGGCTCTATCTGACAAAAACTTAGGCAATATTTATCGCCTTGCTTCATCGCGATCTACCTGCCTTAATACTAGTTTACTGGCTCATAAAAGCATCTTCCTGTGTAAATTAGTGCATTTTAGATGGAGCTAAAAAAGCAGCGAGTCACATTGCAATTATATGTGCTTATGCTGTAGATGAAATATTGATTAGCTTCGCCCCATTTTTTCGTTTTGTGGCAATATGAGTGCCGAAATTGTTCGATGATAAAGAAATTATGTGACATCAAAAGACCAAATATTATTGCACTAAGTTGCATCCAAGTAATGAACTAGGTTCATATATTTTTAGCAGCTTCAACGATTTCTATTTGTTGATTTTTCAGAGAAGATCTTTCCTAATCTCGAAGGACCGGTAGTCGAATCGATGTCGGAAAGGTTCAAACGATCCGTTTGTTCGCCAACTACCACTGACAACATCATCGTCACAAGTTCTATGACATTGGTTTGATTTTGTATGAAGTGGAATGAATGACCTCTTTAAGCGCTAAATTAACTGCGTAATCGAACCTAGATACTTCGATCCGAGGCGTGTGGGTCGTCCATGATCTGCGCATCAAATTTTGATAAAAACCTCCACGGAATCGTTAGGCGAAGATATTAAGTGAAGAATTTCGAGCTGAAGATATTAGACAGAGGATGTTGGATGGCAAGTGCTAAGTGGAAAAATCAGGGTGAGGATATTAGCTGAAGGATGTCTGTGAAGGGTACCAAGCGAGGAATCTCATTTAATTTAACTTGAAATTCGTGCAGAATTGTTTCCGAGTCGAGATGCACTCGTTTCACCCGCCCAATAACTGAATGTTCGTTTGTTCAATATCTGATGCTGCAGATAAGTGCAATCCATAAAAAAATTATCGACACCTTCTATAGGCTTATCATGCAATTTCTCAGGCGAACTTCACTTGCATTGATTCTGCCACAACAGCTCCTTGCGAAATCCTCAAGTTCATTCATAAGAGCACAGTATTTTAAGCGGAAGTGAGGAAGCAATTTTGGCTTGAGTTGTTACATGTTATAACTGCCAAATTAACGCGCATACCACATTCTGTCATTCTACTGCAGTAGCCAAGGAGTAAAATAAAGCCATCAGCATATGATCACTCATCTATCTATAAGCGGTAGGTCGCGGAAAATTGGTGTTCATGGGTCAGATTTGTCAGTTCAAGACGAGCGAGAAGAAATTCGAGCGATTGTGATGTTCAGAAGAACCTCAAAGGGTGTCCTTGATGGCTTCATGTTTGTGCCTTTCATGGCTTGATTCCTTTACCAAATTTACCAACTAATCGCACCTTTAGATAAGCTCCACCGGTATTATTGCAAATACGATTGCACTCAAAATCGTCGTGGAATCAACAAATCTTCGCAACGCATATGGCATTCTGCGCGGTGCATGCTGCATACATAACATTATCACACTTGCGCTTGTGTCACTGTGGAGTGTGCCTGCGATTTTAATGTGAGTGCTTCAAGAAAAGCAAACGTCGAGTCTATCCTGTGCGAGAAGTCTATAAAGCAGGACATTTCTGCTAACCACCACACATTTTCTCATATATAAATGAGCATGACACGCCAAGTCGGCAGCGATATTTTCACGTATTTGGTTGTGAAGCTCATAGCAAACTGCTGGATATGACTGCGCGAATGAGAGTTCAGAGCAATCAAATTAAGAAATTTGCTGCGAAACACCCAAATTGCTTCCGTTTGGTGATATATTCCAGCCGTAGCCTGCGACAGTGTCCTATGGCCTGCGTTTGATAGTTCCATTTTTTGTTTCATAATGCGACACTGCCAAACAAAATATGGGAAACAACTGCATTCGTCAAGAACAACATAGGTGTTCCGTTTCCGGAATAACAATGCAGTTCAAGCGATATCTTCGGAACGAAAACAGAATTCTTCTGCAGCGTGAATGTTTTGAGACGAATTCTGTAAATCGATATTCACACTTTCAAAAATGTTCATTCCAAACATCGAAATAACCTTAGAACTTCAACAAACTTTCTTAGTGATCGCTGCAGAATATTTTTCGAATGAATTAAATTCAGAAGCCGAAAAAACACGGGAAGGAAAATGTGTTCATTGCTTAAGACTATTTTCGATGCAATCTACAGAGACCATCGCTTTCGAACTCGGATATAGATTACTGTGGAAACACCAGTAAGCAGAAGGCGCATGTCGTTTCATTATTTTGGCATATTCCTTTTCTTTCCTTAAGAAATTATTTTAGAGCAGGGTCATGGAAAGCTAGTGGCCTGCGCATCCCGGTGGGACAACTGATCGATGCATCGTATTATGCGGTTATATGGATCCATCTGTTCATTGCATTTAATCGCCTTGTAGCGACCTTCTGCCCTATTGCATATGGCAGAATATTCACGAGTAGGAATGCGTGCATCATTGCGATCTCTATCTGGATTTGCATGTTGCTACTTACATCAACATACTACGTCGGTGAGTTGGATCGACAGTTCTGAAAACTGCTGCCTGTGTTGGTGGCAATTACTGCACGAAATAATGAGCGCCAACTTTATTGTTGCTTACTGCCCTAAAATCCTTTAAAGAATCAGTAGGCGTATGGGAAATAACACCGTTAAAGGCGGACGAGGAACTAATAAGAAAAGCCGAACATAGCTCGAATAATGGATTAGCGAGTGATAAACCAGGCATTAGGGAGTGGAGAGATTTTCATCGATTTCACGATGGAGACATTCTCTTCCGATCCGCAATGGAGGCATACTTCTCACTCTGAATCCTTCCTCATTTTTCGCACCCTTTATTTTTCGTTAAATCTTCTGCTTAACTACATCTAAAAGAAGTCGGAAAATCTCCTTGTGAAGAGGTAGAATGCACGTGTTCGCGAAGTAATTCAATGCGCGCTAAAAAACCAATCTTGAAGCACTTCGAAAGTGCGCAAGCGCAACGTCTGTCCTATCTGCGAACAAGAATACAGCTGGATTCATTTCATGAAAGGAAATTTGTGATCACCGTTGCATCAAGATTGAAGTCACGAAGTTTTGAAGGCCTTGACAGCCTTCAAAAAATTTTGTCACCGCCATCCTCCACTCCATCCCCGATTTCTTGGCAGTGTCCCAAAATTGGAGCGTGGTCTGCGCCACGAACAATATTTTAAAACTTGCGATTTTCCTTTAACATATCGCGAAATGTTTAATTGCAGTTTGAAGCAGTAATAAATGTAAATGACACGAGGCACTACTACAACGTTGCACATGCAAGTCAACGGTCCTTGAGGTAGGTACTGTCCCGAACACTTCTGGAGAGCAAAGTTACTACCTTGTAAAAAACTTCGCCCCTGAAGAAACTGAACTCAAGAACTTCAGAAGTGGAAAATTTGAGCAATGTTAAGGTGAGATTATAAAGTAGGCGTACGTTGTTGAAAGCTGTGCTGAGAAAAGCTTACGCATCTACGCTGCAAACCTCACTTAAATCGATAGAGTGGATTTCACATTGAAACACTTGGATAAACAAGGAACGGACAGGTACCCACTCCGCAAAGCGTAATTGCTGCTGGAGCAGGAGCCTATAGAGGTCATTCGTTAGTTACATATTCAGCATTTCATGCTAGCTCATAGATCATTATTCGCCTCTCTTTCTCTCCTTTCACCAATCTTGAATGGTTTTTTGGACTTGTTAATCGCCGATTACCTAACCTTCCTCCGCCCC